>LOEQ01009214.1:17400-46188 GCA_001685075.1 Bramus lutescens
TTTTTTATTAACCAATGAAAGTAACACATAGACAGATGACCCTCCTATATCATCATCCCCTCAATATGAAGTGCTTTTAAGAAAACCTTGATTTAGTTTGTTTCTATTTTCCTGATCTTTTGTTGCTGTTTTTTTATATATAAACAAGGTTGATATAGAAGCAAAGCCAACTTGATGTATTAAGGCCAAGAAGATTTCTTACCATCAGTCTAAAATAAAAATAATACTGTACTTTATCATTTGATGTGTAATGCACCTTACAGGTTTAGGATACCTTACAATCTTTTCTCAAATTCAGACATTTTTGAAACCTTCACCAGTTACTTTCACTTCTTAAATTTTCATTGGCTTATTTGAAAATTGATGTTCATAATGAACCTAGAGCATAATATTATTGGGAAAGCTTTAAGAATTACAACTGTGCTTGGAATATTTTTGCTGAGCCTTAACGTCTTCCTTGGGGGGGGCATGAAGAGGCATGATGAACACAGATGCTGAGAGTATGATGAAAAGGATAGGGAAAGCTTGTATGTTTAACAACCAGGAGAAACCTACATATCCTCCTAGTACCCAGGCATCCTGATCCTTTGACATCATGTGGTCACCCCTCACTGGCTAGGCAGAAAGAGGACCTCTGACAATGCCTTTTGTTAGGCCCTAACATACCTTAAAATAATATCCTACAACATTTTCCAGTTTTTGTCTAAACAAAAAAAGAAAGGTTTTAGTTTTAACATAAAATTGTACACAATAAGAACAATTGTCAAGTAAGGATTATATTCATGATGTAATAAACTACAGCTCATTTCTGTCTGGCAAATTAAAAGAAAATACTTCATCACCTATCCTATCTTATTGAATCTAAAGTTTTATACCTAATTTATTCTTAATTATAACTAAGGAAAACCACAGCTATAGCTATCTGGTCTTCAATTCCATCTAAGTCCCCAGAAGGATAATATTATTTGAGTAAACAAAAGTTGCATTGCAAACAACTTCAAGAAATTTCTAGCAATGACAGAGTTATATGACTGCCTGGATAGTCACTGAAAGTCTTTTTGCAACACTGTTACATCCATATTCAGCCTACAAGCCTAGTGTGTCTAGCAGACTTCAAAGTAAAGAAGGAAATTTGAAAAATCATCCCACCTATATTAGTAGCTTGTCAGTCACTTTCCTATGTGTCCTGCAGGATTCTGGTAGTCTTCTGTGAAGCAGGAATATTGATGTACTGTTCTGCCTTTTCTTGGCAAAGTTCATCAGTCTTTCTGTGTGTCCTGCATGTCC
This sequence comes from Bramus lutescens, assembly GCA_001685075.1. Taxonomy (NCBI): domain Eukaryota; kingdom Metazoa; phylum Chordata; class Mammalia; order Rodentia; family Cricetidae; genus Bramus; species Bramus lutescens. Next base: position 18,688 of record LOEQ01009214.1, read on the forward strand.
AACCTACACGGCTCACTGTCATCAGTCAAAGGCAAGGACAGTTTCTTTGCCCAGTCGCTAATAATAAAAGCAAATCCATAAAGAGTTTCTTCAATGTTCATCATCTTCTCTGAAGTAAATTGATGCTACCAGGAGCAGTTGTGTCGCATTGTCATGAAAATCTGTCCTTATACTCACAGGTAAGTATAGGTTCCACCTCTCATTAAGGACATCGTTCTTTGTGACATACAGAGACCACTACAAAAGCCACAGGCAAACAAACTGAAGAGCTGTGGAGCCCTGTTCCAATGGTTGTATCTACAAAACACTCCCACACCTAAACTAAAGTTCAGGCAACATTGTGGAAGAGGAGTTGGAAAGACTACAAGATCAGGAAGTTTGTTGTGAGACTGTGTTTTGTAAAATGTCAGAACCCATACCTATAAAGTGTCACTAATGTGAACTGAACAAGGATGACACCAATAAACCTGAAAAAGCAGATTGCTAAAAGCCTAGGCAGCCTCAACCTTACACAAATAGCTGTAGGTAACTAAGAAATGCTGTGAGCAGAAAGAAAACACAAATTGGTTATCTACTACCAAATGGTCACACTTGAAAGCACGGAGAACATTATACAGGTCAAGCAGGTCATATTTGGGAAAGCATGTGATAACAATTAATGAAGAAAAAAGTGACTATGAATTTGAAGAAGACAAAGAAATGATGTGAGTGATGGTTTTGAGGGAAGAAAGGGGAAAAGAAATATTATTAAACTATAATCTTAGAAATAAAATGTTCAAAATTTAAAAATAAAATTAGCAATACAGAATGATATGTGATGAAAAGAAAGCAGCCCAATGAAAGGAATTATAAATAAAGTTAAATCTATGCATACTTGCTTTTTGTCCTATCAGTCTGTGGTATTGGGTATGTGCTTTAGAGGCTCGTTTGCTGAGAAAACATGAGTACGTGTGTTTGCCTTCTGCCGCACTGTCACTCTAGTAACCTGAGCTTTCTTCCTTATCCCTTGCGATATCAGGAGAATGCAGCAAGTACTCAGCACAGACAAGTTAGTGTTTGACTTGTCTTTGACACAGGCTATAGCATACTGTTAGTTGATTTTTGTCCACAATATTCTTCATTAGAGTCTAGATCAACGGCTCACCAAATTTCACCAACCCCTAACAGGACAGCTAAGGTACTGGAAACTTGTACAAATATACATAAAATGCATTATACTGTTAGCAATAATGCCCTTCTGCTTTTCAAACAAAAATGTGAAAAATGCTATGAAGTTAGTGAATGCTTATAACTCATGGTATCTTTTAATCCTGCCTTTTCGATCATCCAACATTTAAAGCATCAACACAATATTATGAGTTTATAACAGTGGTTTGTGTCTGAATGAAGTATTAATAATACTCAAAATATGGAATTCACTACACTATTACATAATTTTTCTCTGAGGGGTAATGATTCACTTTAAACACATTAGCCAAACTAAATGTGCTACACTTTAATAATTATAATAGGATTATCAATTTTAAAAAGCCAGCCACTTTACTTCATCAATGAACTGAAGCAATTTTCAAAGAGTAAAAAAGCTTATCAATTCAAGACACTTGAAGACAAGGCCACTGCCTATAAAATTAATTTTTAATGATTTCTCCACCATCTGGGAGATTATCATCATATGCAATAAAAGTCAATCTAATAGTGCTTTAAAATTCCCTATTTTACTTAACCACAAAAATATAATAATTTTATGGTCATCGTTTATTAATACAAGTTTACATATTTGGATGAAATGATATAGAATGTTTTTGAAAACTCACAGTCTTATGCTAGTTTTAAAGTAATGTTTTGGGAAAGCTCTCCCACTTCAAACAATAAACTCCGAGTGGCAAGTGGGGAGTTGGAGAACACAGAGTCACTCTATTTTAGAGGACTGATGCCTCCAAGAGAGGTTTTCATGGCAAATGCTAAGTGCATAATTTTCCAAAGTCACTTTGCAAATTTTCTGCAACCCCTAATTGGTTGTTCACAAAGCTAAAATAAAATTAGTTTTATGTTTATAAGCCAAGATATTAGTCTCGAGGACTATTTTCCTCACCACTTCGTACTTTTTTCAATTTAAATGTTAGTTTTTCCTCTTGGAAGATGCCACAGTCAGGGTTTCTGTTGTTATGGTGAAACAACAGAACCAATGCACTTGGGGGAGAATGGGTTTGTCTGACTTGCATATCTTGAACCACACTGAAGGAAGCTAAGGCAAGAATTAACACTGGGCAGAAACCTAGAGAACAGAGCTGATGCAAAGCCATGGAGAGGTACTGTATACTGCCTTGCCCCTCATGGCGTCCTCAACCTGCTTTCTAATAGAACCCAGGATTGCCAGCCCAGGGGTGGTACCACCACAATGGGATGAACCCTCCACTCTCAATCACTAATTAAGAAAATGATCTGTAGGCTTGTCTACTTACAGCCTTCTGGAGGCATTTTCTCAAGAAGGATTCCCTCCTCTGGATGACTCTAGCTTGTGTCAAGGCCACATGGAACTTTCCAGCACTGGAACTGAATTTCTCAAGCAATCTTTACAAAGTCTGGAGAACATTTGAGTGGGTTATTTCTTACTTGTTCTCAATTTTAGAGAATCCCACCCCAAAGCTCTCCAAAAATGTGTTGAGAGGCAACGGTGCTGGCAAAACCATCTTGTTTCTTACAACTTTCAGAAACACTTTCCTGCTGGTGCATTTAGCTTGTGTATAATATTCTCGAGGCTTTGGTAAATAATAAAAACTCTTTCTTTATACTAGTCTTGTACTTCTGCAGTTGTTTAATGTTGTGTCTCTCTAAAACTTTCTAGTCATTTATTGGCCTGATCAACAAGGAGTACAAGAATGTATTTCAATAAGGAAAGGAAAATACTAGCATGTTTTTGTCTGAGTCAATGCAAAATAGCTGTTGGCAACATCACGTACAAAAACTGAGGATTCAGTTGGAATGGAGGTAGGTTATCAAAGCTTAAAACAAAGAAAACAGTGTGAGGCACGCCTTGACATTTATGAAAATTGACAAGATCCTCACAAAGTTCCCTTTAATTCTTTGATTCTTAGTTAAATGACAATACAGCTCTGAAGAGAGTCATTGGTACTGCTTTCATGAAGGCCAGGCCGCATCTAAGTGTGTTCCCTGGAGAGCTCACACCTGCTGTCAGCCCCAGACTGAGAGCCCTGATTGATATTTCAACAATTAACAGTAAACTAGAGTGGACTTTCTACTAGATCGGACTCTACCTGCAGGAACCTGTTTTCCAAATGAGCCCTGCACTAGTGTGAGAGACTGGGCAGAGCAGAGGCCTCCAGGTCCTGTGGGTGGGAACAAGGAGCACTGAGCTTCTGTGAATGGGGAGAAGGAGCTCCTTGTTTCCCGCCTGGATCATGTTTGACAAGACCAGCAACCAACTGAATACAGGTATCTGTTAGGCCTGGAACTTTAGTCATTTCTCTTGTAAATCTGTAGTCAAATGTTGCAGACCCTGAGATACGAAATGCTTGCTTACTGTCTGCGATCTGTGCCTTGCAAATGGGAGCTCAGGCTACTCTTAGAGCCTGCTCTGCCGACTGAGCTCTTTACCAGCTTGTACTCCGGTTTCCCATTTGAGGGCTAGAAGGAACTGGGATACTGATTAACTAGCTGGCTGTGGTCTTCTGTCCTCACAGCTCTCCTGATCCCCGTTTTTGACTGTTTATTTCCTTATTCCCAGTCCTTGTTCTTGGAGTCCCAGCATGAACTCAGGAAGAACTATTGGTATGCTTCATACTAGCGTCAAGAAGCAATGTTACCCCCCAAAGAAAACAATAAAGCAGACTTTGATTTCTATCAAGGATTGGCCCTCTTTTCCAGTGACAAGCATTTTCATTCTAGTGTTCCTGCTGTGCAACAGACACCACAGGATGCTGGGCAGAACCAGAAGAGATGGCCTTTATGGGAACTCCAATCTAGTGCATGACTGCTATAAAAACAAACAAACAAACAAAACAACAACAACAAAACTACAGGTCAACTGTGTCGTGCAGACCGGATTGTTCAGGCCCAATCAAAACAGGAGAGGCAGGAGAGTCCTTCAGATAGGCTGTCGGGTAATGCAGCTATCTCCCCCTTTCTGGTGGTGATATCATTTTTTCTTTGTGACAGCTGCAACCTGTGTTTTTCTCTGAAATGTGTGTATCCTGCCATGCATCTCTCCTCCCACACAGCCAGGCCTGAAAAGGAAAGCAGAAGAGCGTGCTTCTGTGATTAAGGACGGCCGCTGTTCAGGGACCGCACTTGTTCTCTGGGCTGTAGCAAATAAGACACTCAAGGGGCTGAGTACAATTGAACCTGATGGTGTGTTCAGGTACCCTACTCCCTGCTGCATTTGCCTTAGGTGGGTGTGGGTATGAGGGCATCATCAGACCATACACGGCTGTGCAAGAGGTCACAGAACTTCTCCATTCAATCTCTATTTCTCTCTTGTTCACAGGTACAGGGAGAGACACATAAAGAAAATTCAGAGTCGGCCTTCAGTACACACTACATTATTGATAAGAGAGGCAGGCTTAATCTGGTTCATCAAATGCAGTTTATACCGGTGCAGCTTTCCGAATGTGATTGTGAAGCACAGAGACTTTTTGCACCCATGACCTTTGGCAAGCATCGCATCAAGCTGCAGGGGAAAACCTCTCAATGCTAAGAACTGTCTTTTGATACGAGTTCTCTCATTCTTTGTTTCAAACATGAGTGTTGAGAAATTAAAGGAGGTCCATGGGAGTCCGTAATAAAGGATAACAAATGCTTATTGGGGAACACTCACAACAAGAGAACTGCTGTGTTCCTCTGCTCTGTGAGTGCCGGAAGCTGCCAACAGAACTCCAACCACTAACCAAATGAAAGGTTAAAAGCAGGCAGCGCACTCTTCCTGTCTGTGCTTATAGCAACTCAGACTACGCCCTAATGGTCTGGTTTCTAAAAGGCTATTGGCTGAATAAATTCCCACCACACCTCCCCATTTTGTTAATAATTAAGAGGGCTCTAAACCTAAAACAAAAGTATATCCAATAAGAACAAAGATCAAGTACTATCCAGGAAAAAGGAAAGGCAAAAAAAAAGACACAAAATTAGAACTACAACAACATGAACCACATCAAGCAAGAAACATATGCTAAATGTCTAATCTAAGGGGATTAGCAAATAACAGAGATTATTTCAATAGCTGTCATATACTGAGTAGTCTAAGTCTTATACTAAAATGTATTAGCTAGAGGAAAGTATCTGTGACTATCTAGTCTTCAACCCCAACAAAGTCCTAAAAAGGAAAATAATGTTACTTAAGTAAGCAGGAAGTGCAAGCAAGTAACTTCCAAAAGGTGCAAGAAATGACAAATGCAGCTAGCTGCCTGGACAATCACCCAAAATCTCATTTGCAGCATTAGGGCAACCAACTTTGGCTATGGCCTAGATTATCTGACAGACCATTTTCAGAGGCAGGAAAATTCAAAAGACTGTCCTACCCAGTCTTGGCAAGGTTCAGCAGTCATTTTTGCTGGTATTCTGCTTGTCCAGTTTGGACAGCATACATATTATCAGTAGTTAAGGCAAGGGTAATTCTTTGCCCAAAGACCAGTTTTCTCAAGAAGAAGCTCCAAGTAGAGTGTCCTTGGTGCCCAACATTCTGTTGGGAATAGATTGGCACTGCCAGGAACAATCATGTCTCACATAAAAAGAATCCTGAGTTATTTAAATGCCATATTCTACAGTTCTTTGTAGTGTTTGAAAATTACTTATGATGTGGAGTACAATCTCTGTGCATCAAGAGAACCTGACTAGCCTAACTATAAGTATGACAAACATGGGTGACTGACTATTAACTTTTAATTCTTAATATCTATATTGCTTAAAGAATAAGGCTTCACATTATAAAATTAAACAATCTTTAAATAGGTATGCAGCAAATGAGGACAATGACCCCCAAATGTAAAGAATATATGTAAATATCTTGATTAGAGGTAGAAAGGTATAGTGCAATATGATAAATATATCTTAAAATTGTATCAATATACAAAATATCTTAAGCAGAGGTAGAAACATGCTTGCATACAATCTGACAAAATAACTTTGCATAGGTGCACAAATATTGTAAACAGAAATAGAAACATATTCAGTATAATAATTATAATTTGAATTTGTATCAATATACAAATTATTCTAGACAGGAATATAATAATAATTTCACACATAAGCACGTGTCTAAGTGGCTTGAATTACACAGGCTTGGTTCTCATCACATGTAGATGGGTGGATTCAAGGTGAGAGGCACTCGTTTGAACTGGGATACCCAGATCTCCTGTGTCCTTTGGATTGTTTTAACAAGTTCATTGAGTCTGACTGCAAGTATCTAAGAAGTATCTCTCTTTTCCTTTTACAAACTCTACAATCAAGAAACAGTGTTACTCTCTGAAAGGAGTCTTGTGATAGGATTTTGGTTTCAGGACAGATTATACTAAAGGCATAATTTTCATAAATTTTGGTACCATAAATTTCTTAGCAATGAAGTCCTAATAACAATAGAATATGAAATCATTTAGCAACTACTGAGAGTTGCTCCTCAGGACATCACAGTGCCCACAAGATTAGTAAGTTCCATAAGACTCTCAGCTGCAATGGTTCCATTGAGTCACATTTATTTTTCAGTGTGTGTGAACATGTGTGTAAGTGTGTGTGTGTGTGTGTGTGTGTGTGTGTGTGTGTGTGTGTGTGTGTGTGTGTGTGTGTGTGTGTGTGTGTGTGCAGGTATAAGCACACATGTGAAGGTCTGAGGGAGATGCCAAGAATCATCCTCAGTGTCTCTTCCACCTCATTCACTGAGGCAAGGTTCGTTCATCAAATCCAAAGCCCAAGGATATGGCTGGTTTCACTAGTCAGCTTGCTCTGGGACCCCTGCCTTGGGTTGTCAGACCAGAATTACAGCAGAACTGCCATGCCCACCAAGATTTATTTGGTTTCTGGTGACCCAAACTCTGATCTATGGCTATGCTTCACACAAGAGCTTTAAGGCCCTAGGCATTCCCCAAGACCTAGGAGTCTCAGATTGGCATGACAAAAATCACGTGAATTTCTTAGTGTCCTAACTACCGTCATAATGTCTTCATTCATCCTTTCTTAATCCATTATATTTTTATAATGATAAAGTTCTTGTAATCTCTTACTTTAGGGTTTACTACTAATATCTTCAAATGTTACATGGAAGTCATTAGTTAGTAAGTGACTCATCAAGATATTTTCAAACTGTATGTCATTTTATCCCATTTCTAAAGCAACCAAAGCCTCATTCCACGTGAGTCTTAGCTAGTTCAATTGAAACTTTATCAACATAGTTACAGAGGAGGGGATTTACAAGCATGTCACTGGCTCAGATCAATTCCCAGCATCCTCCAGCCTGCTTTACTCACGAAGAAGCCCCTCTAGGGCTGAGCCAGGATGGCTTCCTCTGTGGTTCAGACATAGATTTAACCAAGGGGAGGAAAAGTAGATCATTGTGCATGAGATGTATGCTATTCAGGTGCTTGATTCCCAAGCCCCTTCTTACCGGGTCACAACAAATTTGCTTTGTCCCACCACTGAAGGGCACTGAAACCTCAGCAGTGACAATTAAACACTCCCTCTTGTAAGCCATGGCCTGTCCTATCTGGTATGACTGAGTCTCTTCAGACATCCACTACTTCTGGCCCAAACAGTCTCCCTGCCCATTCCCCAAGCCTGGGATGTAGGAGGTGTGGTAGACATGTGCTATCTAAGCTGAGCACTCCGCGGTCTCCGTCTCTTATTCTCTATTCATTGACCAGTTCCTGCCCATGCAGGAAGCACTGAGTGGCACTCAGCAAGTTTAACAATAGAGCTGTAACTAGGGGAGGGAAGAATGGCATGGGCAACTGTGAAGGAACTGAAGGTAATTGGGGGAGGATGAGGTTGGCATTGACAAAACATTATATGCGAGGATGAAATATTTTAGAAAAGAATAAACTTTAAACTGTAAAAAACCCTCTGATTTCAGGTATTTCTCCCTTGTCTTTCCCTTCAATTCAGCAGGTGGCGGAGCCTCTGCTGCTGTGAAGTACTGTCTGTAGGTCTGCCCACATCTTTCCCCTTCTGAGTAGTCTCTCTCTTGCAAGATGGAGAGAATGAAAAACACATACCATGGTCTGCACTTAGACCTTACAGAAATGAGTGTGTCCAGCACCGTCACTTGATATTTTACTAGTATGTTTGCATGTTGATCCAGACTGCCAACTTACTGGGCTTTAAAAAAAAAATGAAAAAAGAAACAATCTTATCTCATTTTACATATCAATCCCAGTTTCCACTTATTCCTTCGCTGGACCCAAACTCCTAATGAGCAGACTTACTGGGCTTTTATCTATTTCCTTCAGGTCATATCTGAGCCTTTCCCCAACAATGGTCCTTTCCTTGCTGCATAGCCTGCTTGGCTTGTTCTTGACTCCCTCCTTGTTGTAGGGAAATCTGATATGAAAATCAAAAACTTCAGCTCTAAGCCATTTGGGGTGAACCTCAGACAGGGTATACAAGATTTCTGACCAGTGTGCTGTTTTAACAGCCAAGGAATAGGCTGTTAAATAGGCTCAGTGCCTGCTGAGCATCTGCACTGTCACAGGCTAACTCACCCAGATTCAAGAATATCAAAATATTGGATCGTTCATCAGTGAAAAAAAATATTTAAAAATAAAACTCACTGACTCGGGTAAATTTGTGTATAGTTGCTTAATATAGATGATTCAATTTAGAGATGTGTTAAATCTTTAAATCTTGGGAAACTGGCTCTGTACAACAGGCTTGACTTTTCCCCACTTGTTTTCCTGAAGCTTAACTTTCTCAATGCTTTCTGTCTAAATTGTGCTGACAGATGGAAATCAGACCTAGCTCCACTGCAGAAGACACTTACGGCAGAACAAACAACTGTAAAGGAAGAATGCAATTTTGCCACAAAGTCAACTAAATACATTTTGTCAAATCATCGGCTAAGATGAGGCTTATGAAATCAATGAAAATTGTAGCTCAATTACAGCTATAGACAAATGGTTCAATCGCACTCTCCTGACCTAAATAATAAAAGTGCATTTACGGTTCTGATACCAGTGCTTCCTAGCCATTTCTTTGGGACAAATAGCTGAGCATCTCAAGTGTCATTCACAGCTGGATTCTCACCCCGCCCAACACAGCCAAACTTCCTGCCCTTCAAACAGACTAGAGAGGCAAGGATAACAATCCTTATAACAAGTTAAGTGCTGTCACAGCCCACGTTTAGATTTATCTTCTCAGCATTTAGCAAAGAAGTAGCTGAGTCAACAACCTCCACAAATGTGATTACCATTACCATAGCATGAGAAAATCATCAAAGCGTATGACCTTAATGTTTTTTCCCTATCAGTAATGGTGTAGGTCAGGATAGCTAAGTACAAAGTTTTGGGTTTTGTTTGCTCGCTTCTTCTCATATATGTATATTTATCAAGCAAACAAGCTCTTGTAAGTTTTTCTTGATGAAGTCACGGCTGTCAGCTACCCACCTTCAACAGTGAGGTGACAGTAAAATGACTCAGAGCCAAATCTGTTCTCCCTTCCTTCCTAGGCAACTTAGACACCATTCCTCTTTACCAACTTAACAAAACGTTTTAACATTAAACAGAAGAAAATAAAGATTCCATTACACTTTTACTCTTAAATCTACCAAGGAGCTTGCGGACTCTTCTTGCTCCTGTCTGCAGCCCACGTGCTACTGTGGTATAGGAGCACACTTGTGCTAAATCCCAGCTGTCTAAGCGAGGCAGGGATGTCTATATTTACCCAAGTGTGTCTATATAACTCCTCTAATGAACAGCTTTAGAAGTTTACAAAGCAGGAATCAGCTCATCTGTTACTCTGTAACTTAAAAATATTCTGTGCTGTTTGCCAGATGGACCTAAATTTCTCTTTTCTTTCTTCTTAATGGTAAACAAATGAAAGACAAGGGAGATCACTGGATATGCATGAGCCCAAGAAGGTCTGACAGAAAGATATCTCAGGATTTAAACCAGTACCCTGCTGACATCTTTCCTCGGCCACACATTCTCTTCCTGTACTCTGAGCCACTGCAGTTCTTCTAACCTTTGACACCACAGCAGCCCTAGAGGAGGTGTGTGTGTGTGTGTGTGTGTGAACAAAGGCTTCACAGAAAATATCCAACACTTAGACAACAGTGGGTATCTATAAGGGAAACTTCTCTCTTTAAAATTCTGATTTTGATGTGTTTTCCCATTCTTTCTTTTCAGTAAATAATCAGATCAGCTGAAAAGGAAACTCTCGCTCATAAAAACCCTTTCCTTGCTGTTTAAAATGATTATTAACTTATGAAAAGACCATAAGTATTTTCATCTGCACAGAGATGAATTTCATTTTGTTTATTCTTTTTCCATTTATAATAGTTTCTAGAATTTTAATGCACGTTACTCCTCTAGGTTACTCTTCTCTTAAATGCCTATTATTCCAAAATAAAAGTAACAGAAATACATAACAACTACTCAGCTGATTAGACAGCTACGGAAACAGTCAGTCGCCTTTCTGAAGAATTTCTTCGCAGGAATTGCAATCAGCCTGGACTCTACCTTGTCTGGTGAACTTCACAATACATACCTTAAGCTATAAAAATATGTAAGTTAACACCAGTGAAAAAGCTTGGGATTTAAAGATGATTTTGAAGGATGCAGAGAGCGTCCAGTATTTGAGGGATGCTGAGAGGGCCTGGTATTTGCCACGGTGGAGATGCTGATATCTCAGAAATTTCTTTAAAGAATGAAACTACAAAGTTGAAATGAAAGCATGTTCATACTAAAAAAAATACCTTCCATCTCCCTATGTGCAATTGTCTATGACTAAAATGCTCAGCTGGAAGGGGATTTTAACACATTTATCCCTGAATGTGATTTTCTGTTCAGTTTGTGAGGTTCAAACTCCAACCTGAAAAAAAGAGTCCATGAATAATATGTGATTAACCCTTTTATACTAACTGTACATCAGTAAACATGGCTCAAAGTCTATTGCTGGTACATGTAACCACATAAAGAAAGGCAAAACCAAAATTGTTACATAAAAAGAGTAAAATATGGGCTGGAGAGGTGGTCCCTAGGTTAAGAGCACTGACTGCTCTTCCGGAGGATCTGGGTTCAATTCTTAGCACCACATGGCAGCAGAAAACTGTCTGGAAAGCCAGTTCCAGGGAATCTGACACCTTCACACCAATTCACATAAAATAAAGTTAAATAAATCATAAAAAATTAAAAAAGATCAAAACACTTTTCCTCAGAAGGGAGTAAAGGAGGACTTATAATAGTTAAAGAAAAAAATAGATACAAATAGAAATACATCAAAGAACTTTGTAAAACTTCCTCTTCAAAGAAAATATTGCTCTTTAGTAACATTATATTAGCAATTATATTAGTAATTTAAATTATATTAGTAATAATATATTAGTAATATCAATATTACTAAAGATCAGCCTGAATGATTGTTTTTTGGATGGGATGTTTTAATGTAGCATGAGAAACAGACAATGGTAAAGAAGCTTCATAGGAATTCTCCTTGAAGCTCACAGACCTTCCTTAGTCTTTCTTACTCAACACTGGCAGAGTGAAAACAAAACAAAGGCTTTCTACTGACTGCTTTGCCAAAGGTCATACAGACAAAGACTGTTGAACAGTAAAAGTCCAGCTCTCTGCAGCCAGGAAGGCACCTGAAGATTGAATGCTCTCCTTCTTAAATCAAGATTAAATTAGAGATATAGAAGAAAACACTTCAAGTCCTAATGGTCACGATATTTCTAGATGTTGGTATTCTACCTGGAATGTTAGAAAGGTATTTCAGTCTCAGGAAATGGGTAACGAGTTTGCTTAGCTCATATCCAATGTCACATTCACTTGCCTCTGAAAAGCAGCAACTGAGCTCTGATTTTCCTAACCCAGAGCAACCAATTCCTCTTGCTAAGGCCCTGTCTCACTCTCCCAGGTGATATCTAGGAACCTCTGCTCTATTCTTCTTCTTCCTACTTTGAATGAAGAAAAAGAAATACGATGGGAAAGAACAAGATGGCCCCTAGGTGTGATGGAGGAGAAAGTTCATTGTAAATAAAGGGGAGACATAGCCAGAGGCAGAGACATCTGGGAGAGCTCAGAGCAGACATGACCCTGAGATGTGCCATGTGAGAAGATGACAGAGGGGAAGGGAGAGGAGAGAGAGAGGAATTCGGTGTAGCACCCTAAGAAAGTCAACAAAAACAAAAACAAACGTAAAATATCCAGGTAATCAAAATAGATTACATAGGGAAAGTCAGATAGATGAGAGAAATTAGAAATTTCAGATGGGAGTGGGGTGTGCCATCCAGGAGGGGCCTGTAGCAGGTAGGGACTGAGAGATGCAAGGAGAACCTCTCAGGCAGTCTCTTTTTTTGATGTATTAAGTAGGCAGCTCAGCCATTTGTCCCAGGTCTGAAACCTAACACAGTTCAAGTCTCCTCCCTTGGTAAGTCTTTATTCCTCACCAGCTCAGGTCAACTTTCTCTATTATGAGAGCTCACAGAAGTAAATATGTTTATTTACCATTGTTGTGACTGTAGTTTGTTTCTAAGACTATCTGAGAATAATAATCTTCCCCCATTAGAGACTGACTCAAACTTCTTGTGAGTCACCATTAATCACATGAATGGCATGTAACACTTGGTTTAACTGTGGACAAATGATCAATTCATATTTGAAAAACAAAAGAACTGAACAGAAGAATTATTTAATACATGAACTGTTGCCTGAGCCAAAAAGCTTTCCAGTTGACTGATTCTGTCTTGGAAAAGTCTGAGTTGACACATTTTTCATGATTTGTAAACTAGTGGTAGTTAGAAAATATTACTGAATATTAAGGAATTTTTAATATCAAGGCATTGCCTTTACAATAGAATTTTAGCAATTTAGCTTTGATAAAGAGACTATTGTTATATTTTTTCTACTTAAGTATGTCTCAAGAACAGTAAGCAGTCTGTCCTCAGCAAATTTAGTTAATCAGATGTACTTAATTATGAAGCATATAATGATGTCAGTACTGTATCTGGACAGTACTCTACAAACACTTTTGAATAGTTCTGACAAGGAAGCTTTCCTGGAAGCCAAACCTGATAGTCCTAGGGGTTAGGAAATTGTTATACCACCTGTGGGTATGACAGCTGTGAATTCAAAGGGGTATAATTTAAGGTCTCAATTAATTAGGGAAAGTCCCCTTTAAGGGCATCCACAGCCAGTGCTCTGGATTCCCTTCCTGTATTGAGTGTAGGCAAGAATCTCAATGACCTTGACTTCTGAAGGCATGGAGTCCTGGATTTGTTATGGAGCCACCTAAGGCTCTCACTGCCTGAATCCAGCCAGCAGCCTAATTAAACAGCAAGCATTCCTGGAGGGGAATGTTAATGAATCTCCTTGGCAGCCAGCAGTCTGTTCCCCAGATGGTGCAGGGGTTATAAATTGTCGATAGGGCAAGAGTAGTGAAGGAAGTCAAGAAAAATACAGAAAGGCGTTTACATCACTGGGACTTTCTGCCATAGATCTCCAGGTTGAAGATCCTTGGACGTGGAGATGAGGCTGTGGGAAGGAATGCAAAAGCACATTCTGTTTGCTTCTTGCTGTAAGAACATACGTAGAATTTGCTCTGGCTTTTCAAGTAGATATACATTACAAACTGAATGTTGGGATTATTATTTTAAGTGATCTTGACAAGTTCATACTAACAGGAAAAAAAATGACACCATGACCAAAATCTTCCAAAAGTTTAACTGGTATTTATTATATTACAGGGGCTATCAGACAATTGGGTTAATTTAAAATAATAAAGCTTTGATAATAAAACAATCTCCTATGACATTCAAGCCATGTCCTCCCTATTTTAGAATAGTGAACTCAAAACATCAGACATTATCTATAATTTATTGGTGTTTGTTAAATGTCTCTTAGACAGTCAGTGAATCCCTAAGAAATTGTTGCAGTCGGTTGGATATCCGGTTGGAAAGCCACAGTGAGTTTTAATTTCACTGTATTTCAAAAGCCCAATTCTAAGACCATCTGTGGTGAGACCACCCTGTAGTTTCTCCCTTCCCTGTGTCCCGACTTTATATAAAATCTTCCCCATTAATTTTTTCAGTTTCTAAATGGCAATCTGTGGTAAAAGGTTTCATTTCTATGACTAGATGACACTGTGAACACCTCCATCTTAATTGACTAGAGGTCAACTGTCCTGCTGAACTACAGGTGCAAGTGGGATCATATCGACTGTCTATAAAGAGGGCCACTATGGGACCGAGAATTGTCAAGAACAAAAGGCCTTGGGCCTGTAAACAGAAAACACTTATTTCTACAACAATCATCTCGAATAGACTATGTCCTCCAGAAAGACACCTGGCTGCCCATGATTACAGTTGTGTGAAAATCAGCACAGAGTCCTCCTCTAACCTATGCCCACAGTCTGACACACAGAAATAGATTGAAGAAGAATATTGTCTTAGACCATGAAGTTTGTGGGAATGTACTATGCATGCAACAATGAAAGATTAATCTATTATTAAGGAATTACCCATATCTGGTTCTAATTATGAAAGGAGAGATTTTTACACTTTGAAGACTTTACACATCATTGATATGAATATGCCAACCCCATGCTAACGGAAATAAGTTGCTATGTGTCTCATAGTTGTATTGTATTTTGACAGTTTTAAGGATCAAACTCAGGGTTTAGATTATGCTAGAAAAATAACCAACAATTGGGCGCACCGATTTCCTGTTGTTCCACATTCAACTCAGTGGAAACTTTAGTGCATGGTTTGGGCACAACTTCAGAATGTAGTAACTCTCTGATGAAGCTGTCACAACCACACATAAGAAAACCAGAAGCATGAAATCCCTGGGGCTGCATCTGATTCCTTTTCAACCATAAATATCTAGCTTCTGTTACTTGCCACTGATTATATCACCATTTCTGACTTCTATTTTGTTACTGGAGTCAGGTGGGTGGGAACTTTCTTTCAAAAACCATGTGTCAGACAAACAGATAAAGTCTTTCTTATTTGTCCTCTTCAGCAACCATTTCTTTTCCATAAGGTGAGCACTTGTTGGTTTCAGTGGGTCCTCTGCATTAAATATCTCATAAAGAGAACTTTGCAGGACTGGTTCTGATGTGTGATTAAGAAGAACACGCTCTGACTTCTAATTATCAAAATAAAGACATTACTTGCCTGAAGGGAGATTTCAAAGCACCCAAGTAAAAGACTCAATTTTGTCCATAAAATGTAAACCTATAAACAAACAGACCGACAAGGAATGCTGCCCCTGGCCTCAGCGGCAAAGCACGTCCTTTTCTCTTTCCACTAATTTGTCTTTTCTGACCTTGCATAGAAATCATTTTAGAAGTTAACGTTTTACCCTTGAAGAATGAACAAATGATTATAAGTTGCCACAACAAGTGCCCTGTAATAGATATTGTCTTCCATCTTTACTGAGTAAAAGATAGGCTTTGGGGTTCTTTCCAACAAACATATTTTTGAGAATGTTACAGAAAAGGAAATTTGATTTTGCTTTTTTTCTACACAGCCATTGCTTCTTTTCTTCTTTTCCTCTGAAGGCATGAGCTGCCAATTTGACTTTAATTCTAGAAGACATTTTCCTGGAAATAATCCCCATTTTTAACAAAAATCCTTTACTTGACATTTAATGCTGTTTTAGGGTCAGAGCCTCAAAGAACCCAAAAGCACTGTGTATAGCACTCATGGAATAGGAATAGCATTTTCAGCTGCTTTCCAAACCTATTGCAAAGCTACAGAATTTAAAGTCCAAATCCTACCACAAAAGACATATTAAATGCTAGAAGAATATTCTAAAGGTCACATTATCTTAATGAAGTGCCACTTCCTGACAGCATGCCTGTGACGCTGGAGTAATATACTCCATTTCATGGGAAATGCTCCTTGAAACCCATGCCCTCTGCACTCTAAACAAAGACACTGGTAATTTTCTTAAAAGGTCACACACAAATGTGTTATTTAAAACTAGACATTTGCCAATTGTGAATATATATACAAAAGAAAAAAAGGAGATATAAAATAGGATTAGGACATTTATAAAATGCCAGAGTATTTCCACATATAGTTTAGTAATATGTAATTGTGTAGCTAATTACATTTTTAGATCGCTATCACTTTATCAAAATGTTAAAGGGAAAATTTTTATCCTTTATCCTTCTTACTATTCAATGAAACTAGAAAGTGAAATCTGATAAATTTACATCTTTCATTATATTTGTTTGATTTCAGATTCTTTTACAGGGAATTTTGAATGTATTATTTTTATGTTTAAGTCGGAGACTGTGGCTCAGTACTAGTACTTGTCTAACATGTACATAAATCCATTCATTTTATCTGTAGTGCAGTAAAACAAACATAAAAGAAAATACGTAACACAAAACAAACATGTATTGTTTCATTCTGTTTTGTTTTACAAATTGGATTTTAAAGCACATACTGTTGTTAGAAAGCTAGAGTATTTTATTTCTGTTGTTTGGCTGGCTTTGTTTTGTTCTGTTTGTTTTTAAATATTTTTGGTTGTTGTTGCTGTTCTATTTCATAGCAAGGTACCTTTCATTTAAGTGCACTTTCAGTAAATATTTGAGGAGTAATATTTTCAAAAATGAACAAAACATAAATTTTGCTTACTGAATTACCCAACTAAATAGTAATCACTGCTACCCTAACAGACAAAGATATTTCATCATTTTACAATATTTGATTACATACATGGACCAATTATCTCCAATTCTATTTTGTCATTTATTTTATTTTACTATGTTTTTAACTCAAATAAAATTAATCACTTTCTCACACATCCTTTCATCTCTCCAGCTCTTCCCACTTGCCCTCCTTCAAATTCCTTCCATGTCCCCATTCTCAAGATGACAAATGAACAGCCCTAATTTCAATGTGTACCTATGTATTGAACACACTCACTCACACTCACACACACCACACACACACAAACACACACACACACACATTAAAATGGGCATCTATGACCTAAGAAGTGGGCCATCACTAGCTACTAGTTCAGCCAGGGCTTTGATCTTAGACATCCAGCTTCCAGAACTGAGAATAAAATCCCTCATATGCCAGTCTGTCATGTCATGGAAGCACAGCCTATGAAGGTTAGCAATCATTTTCCTCTATGGCATTCCTAGGAATGATGGATCTTATGGTGCCACAGAATTGAGAAGATGGGAGGGAAACAGTGCAAGCTAAAAAGGCTACAGTCTTGTCTGATGCAACGGAAACCAGCAGAGTCTTGGATGGTTGCTAGTCTTGAGATGTGTTTAGAGTTAGGAAATGTTGAAATTGCTCCTTACTGCCCATGCTCTCACTTCTCAGCTGAAGTAACAGATTCTTTTTCAATGTTCTAATATAATCTGTACCCTCTGTGAAGTTTTTCTATTAGGAGATGGATTCCAAAGTCATTTCTACTAGGTAGATTGCCGATAAAAAGAAATCATATCATTCATCTAAGGGATTATTTTGTTCATAAATGTAGATAAAGCTACATTTATAAAGAAAACTGAAAGTCTGAAAAGCTAGGTGAAGGTAAACAAATGGAATTGGCCCTGGGAGAAGATTTGGTTCCTAATCCTCAAATGACCTAGTGACTAATCACAGCACATCTCCAGCAACATATCTGGAATTATCACTTGAAGGCCCATCTTAAACCCATGAGATCAGAATCTACATTTAAGCACTTCCCAGTGGTGGTACAGGCACCTGAAGGTTTATGACACTAGAGGATAGAAGCTAGGAATCAGTTGTGACATTAGAGATACTGGTACACCCCCGACACCCAAACTCCTAAAATAAGATGTGTAGAATTAATCAAGCAGAAAATAAGCATTCAATCCTGAAGACTATTTATGTCACAACTGAAATAAACATACAGGGAACATGTGATAATAGTTTGGAAAATTCTCTTAAATGTCTGTATTTCTGAAAAATTTAGAAAGTGAGAATATTTGAAGAGTAGGAAGCTTTAGAAAATGATAATACTTTCTTCTAGGGAAATGAGCAAGCTTGACAGCATTCAGTGGTACAGGAGTTTAACTTCTGAATCTCAATACAGGTTGCTGCATGCCTGTTTGGAGGTCTTAGTTCTGGGACAGGCTTTCTTGCTTGAATAATTTAAGGAGATCTGGAGAATCACACAGGTTGGCGCATCCAACTTAGAGGTGAGAATTTTTTTTCTGATCATATCCCAAGCTATTTAATACATCCAAACTCACACCCCCATGCCTCAACCTTTAGAATTCTGGTATCATGGGTGTATGTCACTACCTACATCTATTAGACTATGTGTCGGTTATCTTCTATAATAAAAGATGGTATCTTCAGAGTTGGAGTGTGAAACAAAGAAAATGCTAAAAAAATATATCTAAGCATCTCAGTTCTACTATAAAGAAAAATGAAATACTCCTCCAGTGAGGACCATCAGAAAATGTATTTTTTTAATCTACACCACCAGGATTTCTAAAGAAGCAGGTAAAAGTAAGAGTAATAGAATAAAAAGAATGAAGAAGGCAATAGAAGCAATCACATCTGAGTAAGGCTTTGAAAATGAGCATACTGGAAATTAATGTAAGGAAATCTGTTAGACTTTAAGACTCTTACTTATTATATATTACCTCCAGAGTTCAGTCAACCTGCATTGTTTTAAGGGAAATAATAATTATAAACTATCAGTTGTATCTTTAAAAGTGATATAATAGAAATATGACACATTTACTTTTATCTTAGCAAATTCCTGGATCAAAGATAAGTAGAGCTAAACAATGAAAAAGTCCACTTGAAATCATCAGGATTTTTTTCTGTCATCAGAATATGAAACCATAAGCAGATCCTGTTATAATGCTAAGGGATGTAGATTTTATGCTCTAAAAGTTACCTGTGACAACATGTAGTTCATTTTACAAGGTTCAAATCCTGTGCTTGTCCATGAATATTTTAATTGATTTTAATCAGCAGCTCAACCTTCTCATATTACCGCAACATGCAAAAGGTTACATTACAAATTTTCTACGAAATTGCCAAGGTTAAGCATGACAAAGAAAGATAATAGTTGCATTTATGATCTGAGTATCTCAAAATACAAAGTAAAAACAGCAGTAATATAGATATTTAAAAAAAAACATGGAAGAGGCTGAGTGAAGGACGGAAAACATTCCATTCCTTGTAGCCTTTAGCATTTAATTCCAGTTTAAAGTCTTTCATTTTTCCCCAAAAATAGGTAGAAAATTCACTGTTTTGATCAGGTATCAAGATATAGTGTAATCCTTATAACATCAGCATATAACTCAGCTGTGCTTCTCCACATGCCAGCAAATGATCTAAGTTCAGGAAAGTAGTTCATGTACAGAAACAATAGAAAATAATATATGAAAATAAATTCAGCTAATGAATGAAAGATGATTATAACGGAAAAATATAAAATATTTATTAAAATTGAAGACTATGTAAATCAATAGAAAAGTAATTCATATTCATGCATACAAGTAATCACTCTTGCCAGCCTGCTCATATTACCCAGAAACCTAAGTGTGCAGCACAATCTAAAAGGTGGTGTATTTTGAGACACAGGGTAAGCAAATCCTAAAGGTTGCACAAAATAAAAATTTCAGCCCATAACCAAATCTTAAACAAAAATAAGTCTGGAGGCAACATACTTCCTGATTTCAAATTTTGTTGCAAAGCTACACTGACTTAAAAACGGACACATAATCAACAGAACAGAATGAAGAATCCAGAAATATATCCACACAGGTATGAGCAACGAATTTCACAAGAGCACCCATAGTATGCAATGTGGAAAAGATAATGTATTCAGCAAATAATGTTCAGAAAACAGATGTACATATACAGAAAGATGAACATAGACACTTATCTCACATCACATTAAATTTCAATATAGATGTAATTAAGAAATTCAACAAATTAAAGTGCAAACAATATGAAAAAGCAATCCATAAAATGAGGAGGGGCATTTCTAACTATACATCCCAAGTATATTAGGAAACCACAGAAATCTGTGATAAAAATATCCCTGTCAAAAACAGGCAAAGGATCAAAATAGACATAGTCCTTCAAGAAGCCATATAGTCAACAGATGTATTGAAACTGTTCAACACCATTAATTATAAGAAAAATTGGGGGGAACCCTACAATGGTTTATCAAGGTACACATGTAAAATAAATGGGTGTTATGGAAATGTCAGGGATGACACATGCTAAGTATGATAGGAAAAGAAAATCTGTATGCACTGTCAGGGGAATGTGAGCTGAGAGCTTGTCATGAGCTCATTGTGAGAGATGTCTTCAGAAGGAAAGCAGCATCTGAAACCAAGTGAGACTGGAGCAATAATGTGATGCATAAAAATCAGTTCTAACTGCACAAGGAAGTGTCATCAGAAACACAGATATTTCGCTCTCACTGAAGCATTAGTTAACAGCATATACGAAATGGAGAAGCAATACTAACTTGACTGATGAGTGAAGAAAAGGTGGCTTGAATTGTAGTATTGTTAGGCATTTAGAGAAAATCAGGATAGGTGTGGAGGTGCACACCTTTAATTCCAGCACACAGGATGCAACTTAGGTGGATCTCTAAGGGGTCAAGGCCAGCCTTCTCTGCACAGAAAGCTATAGACCACTCAGAACTACATAGGCCTTGTCTCATAACATAAAAAAGAATATTATACCACCTTTAAAAGGAAGGAAAATTTGACATTTGTAACATGGATAAATCCAAAAGACATGATATGGAGGGAAATCAGCCAGACACAAACAGAGGGACCCTACATAATTTCACATATGTGGGATCTTTAAAAGCCCAACTTACACAAATGTGGAGGAATGAAATGGTGATTGGCCAGACCTAGAGGGTTATAGAAAAGGCAAGTGATAATCCAAAAGGCACAAACTTATCACTATAAGGTGAATAAGTTCAGGAATGTTAAAGAACTCAATAGTGGTCAGAATTCAAATTTTTGTTAACATGGAATTTGTTAAGACGTAATCTTAAATATTTCAGCACAGAGGAAAAAATGGGGGAATGTAAGAAGTGATAGAAATGCTAAACTGCTTGATGGTGGAATAAATCTCTAAATTTGTACATATACCATAACACATTAGGGGTAATCTACCCTTTATTATCTATAAAGCTAATAAGAACACATATATTTCCAAAGGAAAGATGGAGCCATTCAACCAAAGCCACAGTGGCATTTGGATATATGGTCAAGAAATTAATGGAAAACATATTTTTTAAACAATAATTGTGTGTACCTCTGTTGGGCCCATGCCCTCCTAACCACAATCATTGAACAAGATTTATAATTTTAAGTGTGCACTCTTTCTCAGAGTTCAGGCTCAAGTTCAGTAGGAAAACATTCAAACATTCTCCACTTGTGGCACTATAGCGACAGTAGGCGTCCTTTCCTGTTGGGTTGGTGTGGCACACACAGTCTGTAGCTGGTTGCCACCACTGATGCATTTTCTACCCCAGGGGCTTTTAGTTTCTTCCAGGGCCTTGACTACCACTCAGCAGACCAGGAGATCTCAGCTCCAATTTATTTTGTAAGGATGCTCTTTTTATTGTTCTAGGATGCTCCCTGGGTGTCAGCCACGGGCAGAGCCTACCAGGAACTATTGAGTCAACAGGTATAACTCAGGCTACGATACTGCCATCTGCTGATCTTAGAATACTGAAGACTGACTGAAACCTTGTAGTGTAGTCAGTGATTATGCTGAGCCGGTTTAGAGAGAGGCTGCTGTGCAAAGCTCCAGGACATTTCAGAAACATCTCAGCTCCTAAACAGGGGACTTTGAAGTGGCTTCCTCCATCTCAGCCCATAAAATGTATAATTCTTTCAAACCAACAGATCCGTGGTGCCGAAAGAATTAATTACATTGGAAATAATCCAAGAGCCTTACAGATAAGAAGTACAACATGAAAGGCAGCATCCTCCACATGGTGTGGTTACTAATAATGAATTGCAGACCCAAGTCCAAGAAAACACAGCATCAGCATTTGAAGGCTGAAGAGTACCATACCCAAGATATGCAAATATTTTCATAAAAATGTATTACAAGCAAGAGTTGCAAAAAAGAAGCAACAAATAAGAGTCAGCATTGTGTTTTTATTGCTTGATATTCCCTACTGCCTACAATTATGGTAGACCTTTATTATTGGGAATGGTAAGTACAAAGGGGAAATAGTCAGAAGACACATAAAGCAAGAAGAGGATCAATAAGTTTTGTTTTATGATGAAAGTATTAAAAGCTAATTTAGTGATATGTTGTTTATGAGATATTGAATAAAATAAATGCACTCAAGGCAGTGCATTTTATCATATCAGTCAGAACTGAATATATTACAGTTTCCAAATTAGTTAGAAAAATTACTGAATATAGTTTCATTACCAACTCAAACCTACTTCTTATCTACCTAAATTCTATCAGGGTTACTGTTACTTTTCATACTCATGGATCAGATAGAATGAATGTGCTCTCAGAAAAGGAAAAAAAAATAACTAACAAAAACCAAGCAAACATGTGGTCAAGATGGGTTCATTGTGATGAAGATTATAGAGTAGTCAATAAACTCATAGTAACTTTTTAAATTTTATGATAGTGTTATTTTTATTATTCATTCAACTCTTCAACAAATATCATTTGATTACTTACACTGTGTCTACATTGTTCCTGGGCATCTAGAATACAACAAATAAACAGTCAGTAGCCAATATTCTAATGAGAGTAGAGAGTAAATAATGGCATAAAAGACAATGAGAAATGAAGAGTGATCTAAAGCACACTTGATGTAGCTTTCACTCTCTCAAATCCTCCATGTGTCTCTCACTGTCAATAATCTACATGGAGAAGTGCAACATGAAGAAAGAGAAACAATACTCATGGGCCAGGGAGAAATGGATATAGTAGGTGTTCAAAGAAGGCACCCCTAAGGGGTTTCCATCTGAAGAGAGCCAGAATGCAGAGAGCATTGCCACAAGAATGTGTGGGAGACAGTAAATCTAGTGACAGAAGCTTCACTACAGTTGCCAGGGGGCTGATTGTCATCATGACTAATTACTGTACTGTAATGCAGTTCAACTGGAGAACAAACAAGTTAATCTTCATTTCAATACACTGAAGGATAAACATAATCGTATCGGTTTGATACAAGATGCGCATGTTGACGGTGTTCAAAAGTGCCTCTAAAGAATAATGTGGGAGTAGGTAGAGAGTAGCAAAGCGTGAATGACTGGATTTCAGTTTAGAATAGAATAACCTAGTGGAAGTGTGAAGATTAGAGCATGGGCTGTCAGGTGCAGAGCAGGAAATTCAGTATGCAATGAGTGCTGTTCCTGGTGACAATAATGGAGTTGATTCGAAGCAACCATATACTGAATACACGTGAAGAGGAATACCAATACAATTTGCTTATAGAATAAAGAAGATCTAGAATGTTTCACAGTTTTTTTATCTGAGAATTGATAAGAGCATAACATTTTTCTGTGGAAAGTCTACAGGAAGACCTGCTTTGTCTGCATGTAGTGTGATAGTAAGATGTTTCATATGCTGCTTAGGGAATGTTCTATCTGAGATCTGTTATGAAATGTGCCAGTGGAGATGCCAAATATACAGCTCTCTGCACAAGAACTGGGCTCAGCAGACGAAATGAGATTTAGAATGTAGACGCAGATGTTGTCAAACCTCAGATGGTGTTGAAATTCCCAGGATGAAAGCATGGTGGTGTTAAGCGAGAAGGAAGGAGTGTAAGTGAAGCGCTTCATTATGACCAGCATTGAGTTAGAAAGGAGCCAAGTCAGTTAAAATATGCAATCCAGGATACTAAAAAAGACATGCCTTAGGAAAGAGGATCGCTGTGGGCAAGATGGTAAGCAGCTGAATTACAGGCAGCGGCGACAGGAGAGGCTATAGGGTCTATATGAACAGGCAGTCAGAGGAAGGGCTAGTGTTGAAAACAACAGCTCAGCTTAAAACTCCTTCGATTCGCTCACAGAGGAACTGAGATCCTAAACAACATGACTGCACGGTTGGCATTTCACAACTGCATTTCTGAAAAAAATTCCTCAAAAGAGAATTACGACAGAAACACAGAAGATTAGAAACGATGGCACTAGGACAATGGATAACAAAGATCAGACACATGCACAGACGTGTGTGTGTGTGTGTGTGTGTGTGTGTGTGTGTGTATTTGAAGTCTCTGAGGAGGGGAATTTCTAGGGGAGAACATCAGGAGAAAAGAACTTATACACAGACATTGTTAGCAACAGATTCTAAATGCACAGAATCCAGGTAGCTAATTATAATTGGAAATAAGGATCATATAGGGGTCACTAGGTACATTGTAGACAGTCATGGTTAATAAGCAATGAATAGTGAAATTCTTGATAATAGCTCAAAGAATCAATGCTAGGGCTATAGCTCAGGAGTAGAGCATTAACAAGCATGAGGCAGGCCTGACTTTGATCCTTAACACATCAAAATTAAGATCAGCAAATTTACTCAAAATGCAAAAGATTTGCACTGTGTGGCTGTCACTGGAATTTACATAAAATATCATTAATTTTAAATAATACAAATTACATCAATATATTGAAGATAAGTTAATTTTATTCATTTTTATCAAGCTTGTAATTGATTAACATCTTGTGTCATTTTATTTAGTCTTTTAGCACACAGTTTAAAATATTTTAAAGAGGAATATTTAAAAAATAATATTGGTTTGATGAAATTTTGTAACATAATTAATATCACGTATTTGATGAATAGTCACAAGGGAAAATATTCTATACATTTTTGAGAAATTATGGCAAAAATACAGAGTGAAGAGAGAGGGAATGAAAAACTACTAAGAACCTTGGAAAATCTAGAGCTATTTGTTCTTTATTCATTTTAATACTTTTCATATTTACTGCAACAAGCCTGTGTCATTTATACGCCTGTTAAAAAAAGAAACATTAGTATTGTGGTACAGAAGAAGTAAGAGATGCTCTGGTCTGTCCTTCCAATGCCAGATGATTTCTTGAGTCACCACACCTAAAAGAGGACTTGAGACTCATCCTGCAGAGGTGCCCTGACCAGAAAGCATCTAAAGCTCATTCCTGTGCAGCCTTCCTCACAGCGAGCTTATTAGCAGCTGACATCCCCCTTTTCCCATCATCCCTTCTACATGGCTATCTATTTTTCCTAATCAAAGTGCCATTCCTTTGGGTTTGGTGCCTTTGTTTCTGAATATCCCTGTGTCAAACAAATCTTTGGCCAAACAACATTATCTAACAGATAACTGGAGAACCTGTTCTGACAGGGGTGTCCGCTATAAATCTTAAAATGGGCAAGGAAACACATTATAATTTCTCCTGTGGTGTAAACACATAAGCATATATTAATATATAAAATGAGATCTATGCTCCACAAATTCCATTAACTATTCAAAGAAACTATGTGAAAATTCATCAAATACAACAGATTGCTAATAGAAACCTGCATTTTACATCCTCCTATGTGAAAGGGTCTGATACTATACCTAAGATCCCCTGGGTTATTATGCCTTATTTACAAAGACTTCCTCATAATTTACAAACTAATTTTGCAAATTCTACACAGTGTTAATAGCCAATCAATAACTCTTATCTCAAAGTAAGCAGGATCTGGCTGTTTTATTTCTTGGCTATGTCCTTTGTAACATTAGAGCTGACCTGATGATTTAAATTTGGTTTTTAACTTTGGCTTCCATTTTATCATGGCTTGTCTGCATGATACACAATCTACATGATACAACTGTCAAACCAAGGGCTTATTTTCCAGGTAAATCTTTCTCAATGTTATAAAATGCATTTACAGGAATCAAGGGTAAGATTGAAAGCATAACATTAGAAATATATTTTAATTCCAGAAAAGCAATAAAGTGCATCTAGGAAGGTAAAAGTTGAGTGCTAGTTATTACAGAAAGCATTGGCACCATTTTCTAAGACTTAGGGTTAAGTCTAAGGAACAAGCAGCTATGAGCAAACAACTTAGAAAACAACAGCATGTAAACGGGCAATAAGAGCCTGCAGGGCCAGGTTAGTTATCTCGGGTCTAGACATTAAGAAGATTGTCAGGCAGTTTCTGCAGCATCAGATGGCAACACCAACTTACAGGCATCCCCAAGGTCTTGCAGTTAGCACAGTGTCATATTTCAGGTGACAGGTAATACTTAAGAACACATCAACACTAAGCTCCTCAATTACAGCCAGTGTCAAGGTTTCACAACCAGAGAACTGTTAATTTCAGACCAACTTACACACTGCCTGACAGAAGCCTTTATGGAAGACCAGGGTTTAAAGCACCAATAGCCAATCCTAAAGAACTTTCTAGCACATTCACAAAAAGACAGTATATTTAGGGATATTGCAAATGGGATAAAAGATACATTTCTTTACAGTGAAGGGTCATTGTGTAGCGTTTACACTCATGCAAAGATAACCTTCAAGTAGACTGTGGGTGTGTACTTTCCTCACTTAGAGTCATTTTACAGCAGGGAATTTTAAACTTCATTTTTCTATATGATCATATTCAATAAAATATTTAACAATATATATTGAGTATAGTCACACATAGACACATAATCTCAGAAAAAGTCCCTACATATTCTCCCTCTTAGAAGGACCAAAGTTGTGTGTGTGTGCCTGCGCACGCACGCATACACACACACAGGCAAATGTATATCTGGGTACATTTAACATGTAGAACATAGAATAAACAAGAAGCAAACAATAGTTGATGAGGGAGGAGGCAATGAGAGAGGACTGAATTCAGGAAACAGGTGGGATAACATAACAGAAACCAGGAGAGTAACACAGGACCATTGCCAGGATGGGTGCTAGGAAGCAATAGAGGGAATAGAAAGATGCGAGAAGTCTTCTCAGGAAAGTGGGACAGGGACGGTTCATTGAGAATGGGATGAAAGAGACGGAGGGAGATATTTTAAAGAGCAGTTTGGAAGGCTGAAAATCCCACAAGGCATCATACTATTAACTCCACTTAAAAACACAAAGCAAAACAAGCAAAAACCTTATAATGCACGTAAGTCCTAGTATAAAGAGCCACAGGCCATGCAGCAAAAACTCCAGTACCAGACCTGAGGTTCTCTATTGCTATTGATCTTGGTTATCCACCAGAAGTAGATAGTAAGTTCTTACTGCTAAAGACACCATGCACTTCAGAAACAGGCTCCAGAGATCTGTAGTCTACTACACCCACCTAAAGGCTGGACTATCAAAGGGGCCAAGGCAGTTTCTTTATTAACCAATGAAAGTAAC
>LOEQ01009216.1:20223-32093 GCA_001685075.1 Bramus lutescens
CTGACAAGGAGAGCTGACTGAGAAGCCAAGGACAATGGAACTGGGTTTTGATTCTACTGCATATACTCCCTATGACTGAGCCTAGTCTGTTTGGATACTCAACTTCCTATACTTGAATGGAAGGCGGAGGACCCTGGACTTCCCACAGGGCAGGCAAGCCTGACTGCTCTTTGGACTGGAAAGGGAGGGGGGAATGGGGAAGGGGACAAAAACGGCAGGAGTGGAGGAGGTGGAAATTTTTAATAATAGTAAAGAAAATGGAAAAATAAATATTGTTGGAGGGAGGTGCCACTTGTTTGTCCCAGGCACCCAGTAATGAAATGACCACACTGAAATTTTTTTAATTAAACCACTGCTTTGCCCATTAGCTCCAACTTCTTATTGACTAACTCTTACATATTAATTTAATCCATTTCTATTAATCTGTGCATCATCACGAAGTCATGGCCTATCAACAAAGTTTTAGCACATCTGTCTCCAGCAGCTCCATGGCTTCTCCCTGATTGTACCCTTCTTTCTGCCAGCATTCAGCCCAGTCCTCCCTGCCCACCTAAGTTCTGCCCTATCAACAGTCCAAGGTAGTTTCTTTATTCATTAATCAATAAAGAAATACATAGACAGAAGGACCTCCCATACCAAAATATTATCTGACAGTCTGGAGGGCTGATTCCAAAATCAAAGCCTTTCAATGATAAACCTCCTCATTTTTCTACCACTTGATGTTTCCAGAAATCTTGGAATCACTTGACTTCCAGCTCTGTCCTTCCAGTTCCTACTTTAGTCATAAGTTCAGCCCTTTCCACTATTCCTTCTTTCTTCAAATTTCTCTCTTTGTAAGGATGCTAATCATACATTTAGTGTCTATTCTAGCCCAGCATGACCTCATTTCATTTGATGCTAACTCTAACCATTTGACTTCTAAATAACCTCATAGTCACAGGGCCAATGGTTAGTACTTCACCAAATCAAATTAGAGGAAATGCTTAATCTACATTAGGTACAAGCGAAAACTTCAGGGGCAGAGTTGAGTTCCTATGGGTGGGACTGTTTTGGAGTCTGAAGGGAGTCTTCAGATCCAGTTCACCTTCTTCAGTTTCAAGTAACTTAAACTCTTTATGACCATTGATCCCTCTCCAAACACCATCCTGGTTTGAAATCATTTTCTATGTAAAAGAGCCACCTGTCGCTTCGACTTTCTGCATCATGAAGATAAACACAGACTTTTTAAAAAGCTACATTGTTATAGGAACTAAGGCAGGATGCAGGGCATTTTTGCAGGGTGCTCTTTGCAATAGCGAGGCTATTTCAGTTTCCTGGAGAGGCTCTGACAGAGAGAAGAGCTGCATGTGCTCATTAAGATAAGTGCCACATTTAATTATAGACTCGGAAATACCAGCTCCAGTACATTCTGTGTCGGAGCCAATGTAGTTCCCATACCTTTTAATACAAATATAGATCTGAAATCAGAGTCAAAATAGCGCCACTTTGATGAAAACCTGTCTATTTTATATAATCTCTCTTTATTTCCTGCCTGAGATTAATATTGGTAATAGCCAAGAAGGGAAAACCAGTGCATTACAGCAATTCCATTTGTCAACACATGTTTACTGAGCAGGAGATAAGTGCCAGCTCTCTAAGTCTGGGAGATTGGGACACAGCAGTAAAATATACAAGGACAAAACAATGATCCACATATGTAGTCATTTGTTTTTCCACAAGATGGTGGGTTTGGGTCTATTTTATATATTTAGATATTGAGTTTTCCCAAAATTTAAAGAAAAATTAAGTCATAAATTTAAAAGAGAAAGAGAGAGCATGGTAGGGGGTGTTACAGAATGAATTAGAGGGGGCAAAAGGTGGGGTGAAATAATGTTTATATTTTAATTTCAGAAGATATTTATAAAACAATATAATAAAATGAATATAAAAAACAAAGAACAAAATAAACAGAATAGAGGAGATGAGGATATGCAACTTTGTGATACTTGTTATTTACTGAAATCTGTGCATTTGGAATGTTTCTCATTGTAGAACATTGAATCTTTTACTAAAATTACTACATATAAATACAAAAATATTTGTATGCTAGAGAAACCTATTACTTTTGTATACTTACCTCAAAATACTTCTTGTTATTATGAAAATTTAAATACCTACTCAAAATTAAATCCAATATTTTCCAATTATATTATTTTATGTCAAAATTCAGTGAAATTTGTTCCTTCAAATATTTAGCTTGCAAAAATATCTTCTAATTCATCAATTGCTCATTTAAATCATTAAGAGTGAAGTATTTATATAGGTATGGACTGATTTTTATGTACTCTGTGACTTCTGTAAGAAAGAAAAATCAGGAACAACCAAATATATATCTAATGCACAGCAATACTTGTAATATTTAAGATTTCTCTTGTACTGCAGTCTTTCAATGTTATTCTCAGATCTCAATTTCATGTTTAGTTCCTCATGAGCATATTTGATATTTGCATGTGCCTATTAATGTGTGTCAGTGCAGGCACACATGCATGTTAAAGCATGTAACACATATGGAGGTCTGAGAAAAACCTAAGGTGTCTATCCTCACCCCCCATTGTGAGACAGTGTCTTTGTTGTTTAGAGCTACGCACTGCACGGCAGGTGGCCTGTGATGCTGTAGAGATCTCTGACCTCTGCCTGCTTTCTCCCTCCCTTTAGAGGACTTGCTTTATTGTCATGCACAACTATACTGACTTCACATACATTCTAGGGCTGTGAAAGGTCCTCGAGTTTACACAGCAATCGTTTTTACTCACCAAGGCATCTTTCAAGCCCAGAAACTCAAATTTCTGACATAGGTCATAAATCGATGAAGTCGACTAAACATGCCTGCTGGTATCCTGGATTCTCTACTATAAATACAGTCTGAGGCACAGAGTAGGTCTGTATTAAGCACAGTTGAAAGCGATCCTTTTCAATTGCCAAGAATATATATTTTTAATTGAATGTACTCATTTAGTTGTGACAAACCTAATTCTATAAATTTAAGATATTAACCTCTAGTCTTGGACATTTGTGTTCTCTCCAATATTTATATTGGAATTTGAGCTTTACTGGGTTAGTACTGAGGTAGAGTTGTTACAAAGTGATTAACTAATGAAAATGAAACTTTTATAGAAGGAATTATCTAATGCACAAAATAGACAAAAGGAGCTATATAGACTTTCTTTCTTTCCCTTCTGTTTTCTACCTATTAATTGGCAGACCTAAGCCTTATAATGATTGGAGATTGCAACAACAAGGTGGCATCTTGGAAGTAGACAGCCACATTTGCAATCAAATCTAAAGCTTTGGCTTTGGATTTTTCTCATAACTATGAGAAACAAATCTATGTGTTTTATGAATTGTCCAGTCTTAGACAATTTTCATATATTTTTAAGTTATTTCTTTTACTTTTTGTTTATAGTGTAATTAGAAAAATACCCCTTCCCTTTCCCCCATCTAAATCTTTCCATGTACTTTTCTTTGCTCTCTTTAAAACTCGTGACCTCTTTTTTCCATGAATTGTTATTACATACATGTATGTATATACAAATATATTCATAAGCACAGACCACTCAGTCTTATAATATTATATAGACATACATGTATATATGTACATATATGTAAATGTATGTTTGTGTATTTATTCATTATATGTCTCAATAGCCTATGATGCTTTGCAGAGCCCAAGAAAATCATGACAACAGCTCAACAGCTTCTCTTGCCTGGTTTTGAGATTTTTTTTTGTTTGCTTTGACATGTGGTCTTTGGTTCTTGAATTAAGCATTTTCAACCTAGGTGGGAAATGTGTGTGTGTGTTTTCAGGGCTTACCATTTCATATTAGATAACTAATTCTTGTGCTCTTTCTTCAAGAAGACTGTGTCTCCCATTCTCAAATTCCTGGTTGCCTTTAATACTTTTGTGTAGGTAGAGCCCTCATGAACTAGTTTTCAAGGTACCAGGAGGCACCATGCAAGCATCCACAGGAGGAAAATGAGCAGCAGTCTGATCCGGCTCTGAAGCCTTTGAACTACAATGATTAGCACAGCACAATAACTTTAAGTTTAAAATAGTGGCATGAATAGTGCTAATCAATAACTCTCCAATTGGACTTAAGACATATTCAACAAACAAAAAAAAACATGTCTGGTACTAGACACATAGCAAACTAGCAAGAGCTAGTGAAGGCATTCATTGTGGAGGAAAACCTATAACTATCACTTTACATAACCTGCATGATCCCTAATTCCATTCTAAATATGTGTCCTTATACCCACAGATAAGTGTAATTCTGAGTCCTCATCAAGGAAACTTATCTTTGTTACAGACAGAAATGATTAGAGAAAGCCACATCCAATTACAATGCAGATTTGTGGATCTTACTCCCAACTGATTTACCACAATACAGCTGAGGCACCTATGCTCAGGGAACATTGCAGAAGAGAGGGTGGAAAGACTGTAAGAGTCAGAGGATCAGGGAGTTTGCTGTGAGATTGTGTCTCCTAGAAAGCAGCACCCATAATGTCTCAAAAACATGGCCTCTAAAACAGTTAGAAGAGGCATTGTAAAGTAGAATGAGGAAGTCCTTTACTGAAGACCAATGCTCTAAGAAATACATTGTAAAGTAAACAAGGATGAAAAGGGCAATGCTAAATCAGACTGTGTAAAAGTCTATTTTTGTATTTTTTGAAGTATTTTTTGAAGCACTGTGATTGGAACTAACGGACCTGGCATGAAAGGGCTCAAGTCCTTCCATATCTGAAGTACTCATCTGCTCCAGCATTAAAGAAATGTGTGCTCAAGAAGATATGTGTGTAATTTTATGTGCTCTATGTATTTTTCCTGTAGAAACAGAACATTTCAAATTTATGTGGGTATTTCTCCATTTCTCCTTACAAAGTGTTTGGTCTTTATTTCATTCACAAGTATTATATTGATTTTCTGTCTCTGTTAAACATCTAAACATGGAAATTCAAGATTCTACCAACGTACTTTTCTCCACTAAGTTCAATCTTGACCACTAAGTTCATGCATCACTAAAATTTCAAATGGCAATTCATTTTAATTTACATGAAAATATATTTATGAAATAATACCTACCAATTTAATTTCATCCAGGCTGACATAATAAGACAATGGTATTACTACCTTAGGAATGCATAATACTGAATTGGGAATACTGAAGGAAATCTACATTTAGTCTAGCGAACATAGTTGAAAAATCAGGAAGAGCTCCTTTTGAATGTGTGTCTGTCCAGATAATTTCTAAAAGAGAAATCATGACATGCACATGCTACTACATCTTCCGACTAAAATCCTTTATGGATGACTATCTAGATGTAATGCACATAATATATAATACTGTGATAATAACATTGAAATAAATTCTTTGTCTTCATCCTTGTGCACATAATTGCACAGTGACAGAAGCCTTGTAGTATGCAGTTAGAATTGTTGAAGAGAGATCATACTATGTATATAGTAATATGTGAAATTTGGTGTTCTGTATCATTGGAAGATGATCTTCAATGACCATAATTTTAGTTGTGAATGAAAGAGTATATTAAATAATAACAAGCCAAATTAAAGAATACATAACAACAATAGATAGTAAAACATCATTAGATCAGATGCTCAAAACATCCTGCAGAAATCATCTCGGGCCCCAAGTGCAGGCCACTACAGCCAAAAAAAAACCAAAAAAAACAAAAACAAAAACAAAAAAACAGATAGGTCATTTGCCTGGTGAGCTCACACTTCCCTTGGTTCAGTTCCCAAAGACCCAATTAACTACCACCCCTGCCTTCCCTACCCTACATTCCACTGCCATCTGCCCACTCCAAACTTGGGCTGACATCCTCAGCCCAGGTACAGGCCACCCTAGCCAGAAGAACATGTAAGCAAACTGACCTGGAGACTCATTGCTTAATGAGAAGCCACACAAGCTGCTAGAAATCCAGGTAGCTTGCTCACCCTAAGACCTTTTCCACTCTTTCAGTATCCTACAATACCCAATCCCTATCTCTTCTTTGGGTCCTAGTCACAGCCCCCAGTTGTGGACTAGAGGCCATACTGGCCACCAGTAGTCCAGACCCAACTCGGACTGAGAACCCCTGCTCAACCACAGGCAGCAAAATCAAGAAGATCAGAGAGGAAATGGAAACCAAGAAACAAAACACCCGCCAACAAAGATAAACTCAGAAATGGGCAACTATGCCTATACTCACCCCTAACTCATATGCCCAGACACCAGTATAAAAGCACAATCAACAACATCCAGGGCAATATGTCACTACCATAACCCAACTATTCTACTACAGCAAATCAATGATATTTCAACACAGCTGATGCATGAGAAAAAGACCTTAAAACCAACTTTATGGAGCTGATAGAGGTCCCTAAAGAAGAAGTGAATGAATCCCTTAAAATAGATAAAATACAAGCAAAGACTGGATGAAAATAGTTAATTGCTTAAAGAAAGCCAAATAAAAGCAACCAACCAGAATGGTGGCACACTCACTCCCAGCAATCTCAGATCTCTGTTAGCCTGGTCTACAAAGTGAGTTCCAGGACAACCAGGAATTTTACACAGAGAAATCCTGTCTTACAAACCCAAACAACTAATGAAACAAACAAAAACAAGTAAAGAGTTGAAGGAAATGAATAAAATTGTTCAAGACATGGAAGTGAAAATAGAACCTATAAAGAAAATGCAACAGGACAGAAACCTGGAAATGGAAAATCTGGGAAAACAAATAGGAACTCCAGATACAAGTATCACCAACAGAATATGAGAGATATAGAGGAGGCTTTAAACTCTCTGAGGAGCAGATAAGGGGGTGGGTAGCAGGGGGACAAAGAAGGAGGGGAAACTGGGATTGCTATGTAAAAATAAATAAATAAAATTAGAAAATAAAAGAGTCTCTTTAGGAGGGCTGAAATCAAGAAAAGAAAGGAGAAAAAAATGAAATGAAATAAAAAATGAGTATAACAGCAGACACAACTGAATTCCAAAGAATCATTAGGTCATCCTACAAAAACTCTACTTCACCAAAAAAGAAAATCTAAAAGAAACAGATAAGTATCTTGGTAGATATCACTTACCAAAGTTAAATCAAGATCTGATAAATAATTTAAATAGATCTTTAACCCCCAAGGAAATAGAAGGAGTTAATAAAAGTCTCCAAATAAGAATAGTCCAGGGTCAGATGGTTTTAGCATAGAATTTCTTTCACCAAAGTTTCAAAGAAGATGTAAAGACAATACTCCTTGATTATTCCACAAATTAGAAAAAGAAGGAATATTGGCAATTTACTTTATAAGACCACAAATCACACAAAAATTCAACAAACAAAGAATTGCAGGCCAATTTCCATTATGAATATAGATGCAAAAATACTCAATAAAATAATCTTAAATTGAACCCACAAACACATCCCTATGATCAGTATGATGATTAAGTAGGCTTCATCCTAGAAATGCAGAGTTGCAGGATGGTGCAATGTACCAATCAATTCAATTAATCTAGCATATAAACAAACTAAAGGAAAAAAAAACACTTTTTGATACTGAAAAAGCCTTTGAAACAATCCTATGTCCATTCATCATAAAATTCTTGGAGTCATTAGGAATAAAATATATCTAAATATAATTTTCAATAAGCATATACCCAACACTTAATTAAATGGAGAGGAACCCAAAGAAATTCCATTTAAACCAGAGATAAGAGAAGGAAAGCAACTCTCTTCATATCTATTTAATATAGTACTTGAAGTTATAGCTAGAACAATAGAACAACTGAAGGAAATCAAGGAGATATAAATTTGAAAAGAAGTCAGTCTTTTTATTTGCAGATGATATTATAGTATACATGAGTGATATAAAAATTTCACCTGGGACTCCTACAGCTAAAAACTTTTGTGAAGTGGCTGAATACTCAATTAACTCAACAAAAATCAGTATCCCTCCTATATGCAAATTATAAACTGAGAAAAAAATCAAGAAAACAACAACCTCTACAATAGCCAAAAATAATATAAAATGTCTTGGGATAACTCTAACCAAGCAAATGAAAGACCTGTATGACAAAAATTTCAAACCTTTGAAGAAAAAAATTGAAGAAGAAATTGGAAAATAGAAAGATATCCCATGTTCATAGATAGGTAGAATTAACACAGGAAAAGTGGTCATCTTATGAAAACAAGCTCAGATTCAATGCACTTTCCATCAAAATTCCATCATAATACTTTCCAGACATTGAAAAAAAATATTGAGCTTCTTATGGAAAAAAAAGAAAAGAAAACAAACAGGATAAGTAAAACAATCTTGTATGATAAAAGAACCTTTGGAGATATCACCATTCCTGATTGCAAGTTGTACCACATAGCTACAGCAATTAAAACTGCATGGTAATGACATAAAAACAGCAATTAAAACTGCATGGTATTGACATAAAACAGGAAGTTAATAAATATTAACATAAATTTTAATGGAATTGAACTTAAGACCCAGAAGTAAACCTACACAAGACACTTGATTTTTAACAAAAAAATAAAAATTATACAATGCAAAAATTATACCTACAAAATATTACATCTTCAACAAATAGTGCTGGTCTAACTGGATGTCTGCATATAAAAAATGTAAATAGAGTCTAGGACCTCCCAAGAACTAGGCCTGAGCCAGGACCTCTGACAGTCTGGACATAAATCTGGAACCTCTGAGGGAGTAGGCAGGAACCACAGGTATCTGTGGGGACAGGCGTGAGAGTAGGCCTCACCCAGAACCTCTGTGAGTCCAGGCATTGGTCTGGGACATCAAAGGGAAAAGGCAGGAACCTGGAACCTTTGCAGGACTAGAATGAGACTGGGACCTCTGAGGGAGTAAGCCTAAGCCAGGTTCTGGGTGAACCTGAGCCTAGGAACTCTGAGCTTTTGATTCACTGGCACTTCGAAGATTAATCAACAGAATCTCAGACAGCCCCAACCACACCTATTAGAAGAAAAGATGAGTAAAAAAGGAAAGAACACATGCAACACCACAAAGAACAACACAATACCAGTAAAACTTCAAGACCCTACAACAGCAAGACATGAACAAACAAACATGGATGAAACAGAAGAAAATGGTCATTTTTCTGAAAAAGTAACTTCAAGAGAATGTTTGAAACCCTTAAAGAGGAAATGAGAAATTCCCTTTTAAAAAAATGGAAGAAAAGACAAGCAAAAAATTGGAAGATATCAGCAAATCCCTTAAAGAAAACCAAAAAAAAATAAATAAATCAAACATAGGAAAGAAACTATTTAAGACTTCAAAACTGAAAGAGAGACAATAACAAAAACATAAGACAAGGGAATTATAGAAACAGAAATCATGAGAAAATGATGAGAAACCACAAAAGTAACATGACTACAGAATATAAGAGATTGAAGAGAGAATCTCAAGCTCTGATGATTCAATAGAG
Source organism: Bramus lutescens (assembly GCA_001685075.1). Classification (NCBI taxonomy): domain Eukaryota; kingdom Metazoa; phylum Chordata; class Mammalia; order Rodentia; family Cricetidae; genus Bramus; species Bramus lutescens. The sequence continues at coordinate 29,706 of LOEQ01009216.1, forward strand.
GAAATAGACTTACCATTTAAAGAAAACATTAAATCTAACAAAAACTTAACAGAAAATATCCAGAAATATGACACAATTAAAAGGCCAATAGAATAAGAGGTATAGAGGAAGGAGAAGAAGTTCAACTCAAAAGCACAGAAAATATTTTTAACAAAATGATAGTAGACAACTTTTCCAACCTAAAAAAAAGATATGCCTATGAAGACACAAGAAGCTTACACATACCAAATAGACTGGATCAAAAAGCAAGTCCTCTTGCCACATAATAATCAAAACACTAAACATACAGAGTAAAGAAAGAATATTAAGAGCTGCAATGGAAAAAGGCCATGTAACATATAAAGGTAGACCTATCAAAATCACACCTGATTTCTCATTGGAGACAATGAAAGCCAGAAGGTTGTGGTCAATTGTTATGCAGAGTTTAAGAGACTTAGGATGCCAACCCAGACTATTATACCCAGCAAAACTTTCAATCAACATAGAAGAAAAAAACAAGATATTCCATGACAAAACTAGATACCTATACCTAGCCACAAAACCAGCCCTACACAAAATACTAGAAGGAAAACTCCAACCCAAGGAAGTTGGCTACACTAACAATAACACAGACAATTGATGGTCTCATAGCAGCAAATCCCAAAGAAAGGAAAAATGCACAAATTAACATCACCAAAGTTTAAACCAAATTAACATTAGATAGCAACACTGGTCATTAATATCCCTTAAAGTAAATGGACTCAACTAACAAATAAAAAGGTACAAGCTAACAGACTGGATACGAAAACAGAATCCATACCTCTTCAGCATACAAGAAATGCATCTTGACCTCAAAGACAGACATCGCCTCAGAGTAAAAGGTTGGGAAAAAATATACCAATTAAATGGACCAAAGAAACAAGCAGTTGTAGCTATGCTAATATCTAACAAAACAGATTCAAGCTAAAATCAATCAAAAGAGCAAAAAGGTTCATCAAGAGGAAATCTCAACACTGAACATGTATGCCCCAAATACAAGGGAACCTTCACATGTAAAAAGAAACACCTCTAAAGCTTAAATCATACATTAAACCCCACACACCAATAGTGGGAGACTTCAGCACTCCCCTTTCACCACAGGACAGGTCATTCAGACAAAAAAATAAACAGAGAAATAAGGAAACTAACAGACATCTACAGAATATTCCATCAAAACAGAAAAGAATATAGCTTCTTCTCAGCACCTCATGGAACTGTCTCAAAATTTAACCATACACTTGGTAACAAACCAAACCTCAACAAATACAAAAAAATTAAAACAACCCAATGTACCTTATCAGATCACCATGGTTTAAAACTAGAAGTCAACAGCAATACTAATTCCAGAAAACCCACAAACACAGGGAAATTAAACAATGCTTACCTGAATCATCAATGGGTCAAAAAAATAAAGGAAGAAATTGAAGACTTCCTAAAATTCAATAAAAGTGACCACACAACATTCTCAAATTTATGGAGCACAATGAAAGCTGTGTTAAGAGGAAAGTTCATAGCACTGGATGCCTAAATAAAGAAGCTGGAAAAATCCCACATTAGTGAATTAATGGAACATTTGAAAACTTTAGAACAAAAGGAAGAAAACTCACCTAAGAGAATTAGATGGCAGGAAAAAATCAAATTGAGAGTGGAAATCAACAAAATAGAAACATGAAAACAATATAGAGAATCAATGAGACAGAGAGTAGGTTCTTGCAGAAAAATCAACAAAATAGAAAAACCTTTATTCAAACTAAACAAAAGGAAGGAGGCGGGAGTCCCTTTGTTTCAATAGCCTGCTGGCAGCAAGGCAGACCCTTTGACTGCGAGGTCCCCTGGCCAGCAATGGACACTGATCCTGCCCCAGCTCATCCTTCGGAGAGGTGAGTGCATTCCTGGCCCATGTAAAAGCAACGCAGTTACCCCCAACCCCAACACCGCCCACTGTCCCTAGCTTCCTACCCCATCACAGCTTGCACTCAGGCACCTCCTCCCTTCCCTTTGTCAGGGCAAAAGATCCCCAAGCTCAGCCTGTTTGGGTGCCGGGACTGGGGTGAGTTCAAGGAGGCAGGAGTCCCTTTCTTTAAATAGCCTGCTGGCAGCAAGGCAGACCCTTTGTCAGAGAGGTCCCCTGGCCAGCAACGGGCACTGATCCTGCAGCAGAACATCCATCAGTGGGGAGAGTTTGTTCCTGACCCATGAATAAGGACATCAAAAGCTTGCCTGCAGCAAGGTAAGCCTGTTGTCTGGTTTGTTTGTGAGGGCTCTGGCCAGAAAAGGGCCCTGATTCTGAACCAGAAGATCCATTAGAGTGAACCCTGACCAACAAGGAGTCCTGATTCTGTACTAGAAGATCCATCAGAGAGCATTTGT
>LOEQ01009216.1:57450-67574 GCA_001685075.1 Bramus lutescens
GAGTGGGGGGAGGGGGAGGGAAATGGGAGGAGGTGGAAATTTTTAATTAAAAAATAAAATAAAAAAACTAAAACAAAAAGAGAAAAGAACCTTGAAATAGCCTGAAGAAACAGTAAAAAATAAAGAAAAAAGAAAAAGAAAAAGAAACAAAAGCAAATTCTCTTCTCCAAAGTAGCATACCTCTTGACTTCAATTTTGAAGTCAAGGCATTTTCAAAGTACCTATCTTGGATTAATTCAGCAGCATTTATAAACAAATTTTTTTTTAGCAGCTCCTTCCTCAGCATTCAAACAAATGAAAGGGAGCTTAATAACATACAATATCCAGATTCTTTGTGTATTTTCCATCTTTATATGGCTTTATTTTAAAGTCTAATTCTTTTATTTTTAATATTTGGCTTTTTGAGACAGGGTTTCTCTGTGTATCTTTGTCCTGGAATTCACTCTGTAGACCAGGTTGTCCTTGAGCTCACAGAGATCTGCATGCCTCTATCTCCCAAGTGTTGAGATTAAATGTGGGTACCACCACATCCAACTATTCTTTTTTTTTCTTTTTTCCTTTAAGAACTTTAACTGTTTTCTTTTCTCTCCCAAGCCTGCATATATTTTAACACATTGTAAACCATTTAGAGGTTTTTTCATCTTTGAATCTCTATTTACTGTATATCTCTCTTTTTCTGACCACATGAGTCTTTAATTTGCTAAACAGTATGAGTAGAATTAAAGCCTTGGCTTTGACAGTTGGATCCAGTCCATTCCTTAGCTTTCTGAGATTCCAGGCTCATGATGGAGGGACAACCAGAGCCGTGTTTATTCCCTTAATTCTATGGTGTTTCAAGGTTCCTGCCAGCAAGCAAGCTGCAGCAGTGTGCTCACAAACCACACTCAAATGCTCCATAGTCAGATCGCCTGCCTGAAAGTGTTAGAGTTTGGCCTGGCAAGACGTCCCAAAAAGCCAGCATTTTAAAACAGAATGCCTTTTTTCCTGCTATGGCTGAAAACCAAAAAGCATGCAGTCAGCTTTTCATCAACACCATATAAGTGTATTGTGGCAGGACCTCTTTAAAGAACTGCAAGATTTTACAGCTAAAGCTGAGTCAGGAAGCCTCTCTTATATGAGAGCATTTGCCTCTAGCAAGCAGAGCCCACCCAAGAGAGTTCTGTCATCAATAAGCCATGCTTAACTCTATTATTTTATGTTTAGAATTAGTTTCCAAGCTCTGTCAGGCTTTATGTGGATGCAGTCATCCACATGTTGGTGCTATTTGTTGACTGAGGTTTCTAACCTGCCTGGTTTCTGTCTTCCCACCATGTCCCACATCCATTTAGCCCCAAAGAAAATCACACAGAGGTTTACATTAGTTATACACTCATTGTCTCATTAGCTCAAGCTTCTTATTAACTCTTATAACGTATATTAGCCCATTATTCTAGTATATGTTAGCCACATGGCTAGGTACCTATTTTAGTGGGGTAGGTCGCATATAAGTCACCATTATTTGGCTTAATGGACCTAATTACACTCTCACCCCCCCAATAATTTAGCACAGAAGATATATTAAAAACACAAAATAGATCACATGGTTCCTTTGAGTTATAAACTCAGTTTTTTTCGTTATTTAGAACAAAATCTGTGCTACATCATGGATGACAGAGATTCTAGCCCTTGATCATCTTTTCTAAATGGCATTGAATGCCACTCTAGAAGAGTTGACCTGGCTACCACTGCTGATCCTTTTGATGTACTTTGTCTTGAGCATTGGATGACAAGACTGCTTATCCCTCATCTTGTCATTGGTGCTTTATTACCCACCTCACCCACTCTTATTTCTGATTTGAGCTTGCAAGCTTGCTCCTGTCGAAGGAACTTTTGTCTCTCTTCTTTATGGACTGAAAATTTGAATTTCTAGTTTCTTTCAGGTCATTCAGGACCCAATTCAATATTACTGCCTCAGACAGTCCTCCCATGAATGTTAAACCACTCTATGCTATGGTACAACGTTAATCATTTCTTAGTTATTTTAACTCTATGAAAAACTTTAACCACCATATTTTGTAATGCTATGTTGATTATCTGTCTCCCTCCAGTGCTTTCAATGTGTCAAGTGTCAGTAGCATTTAAGGTCCTTGAGAAAGAAATGTGGGTAGATAAGGGGAGGTGCATGAGGAGGGAAACAGGAGGGGGCTGGTGTGAAAGGGAGAGACAGATGGAGAGTGTACTGTGAGAGATGACTCAAATAGGTTAGGGGATGCTATCAAGACCTAGTGCAGTGGAAATTTCCTGGACTCAATGAGGTTAACCCTAGCGAGGCCTCCTGGTATGAGAAGGTATGGAGCCGAACCAGACATCTTCTGTAACCAGGATTGGCTCCCAGTGGCAAAACTGGCACACCAACTCAGTCACAAAATCTATAACCCACAATCCTCCCTTCCTATCAGATGCATTAGAGCAAGGGTGGCTCAGCATTTCTGGGAGTGGGCAAACTAATGCCTGGTCTAACCTGAGACCCATACCAGAAGAGGAAAACCATGCCCAACACTGCCTATATGGCCAGAATCCAGAAGCTGACTGGCTTAGAAACTCCTAGGGTAGAATCCAACATGGCTATAAATAAATAAATAAGTAAATAAACCAACTAATAATATGAAATGCTTCTTAATATTATTGTACTATACTAATATTTTGGTGCCTAGCCCAATCATCTTTAGTGATGCTTCCTCCCGAAGCCTATGGGAGCAGATCCAGAGAACCACAGCCAAATATTATGCAGAACACAGGGAAATCTTCAGAAAGGGTAGGGAAGAAAATCATAGAATCCAAGGTAGTTGAGAACAGCAAAAGAATACGCCCCAGAGATCCAACTAAGCAATGCTCATAGAGGTTCGCAGAGACTGAAGTGGTAACCACAGAGGCTACAAGGGTCTGCGAATGTGCCGTGGGTCCTTAGCTTGGGGATTTTGTTGGAATCTTAATAATGTGAGTAGGTGTGTCTATGATTCCTTTGCCTGCTCATGGAAACTTTATCCTCCTATTGGTTATCTCGTGCAGTCTTCATATGAAGTTATACACCTAGTCTTATTGCATGTGTCCATGCTGAGTTTAATTGATGTAACTAAAAGGCCTGCTTTTTCTGAAGGGAAATGGAGAAGCAGTAGATGGGGAAAAGGAGGGGGATTGTTGAAAGGAAAGGAGGAAAGGAAGGCTGAAGTTAGGATGAGATAATATGAGATGAGATAATATGAGATAATATGAGATCATAATGAAAAAATACAGAAGAAAAAGAAAAGAAATTTACTGTGCTAAATGATGCACCCTGTATGTGAGAAAACACCTGTGTCCTTGAAGTATACATATTATGTGATGACTAAATCTGAACCCAAACTCAAGGATGAGTGAGGGTATGATTTAAAATTTTAGATAAGAAAAAATTGTAAGAATCATAGTAAAAGACCAATGATGGCATAGTGAGGTGTGATTCCCCTCTGTATACAGTGAATATGTTTTAGTACCATTGGTTAATGAATGAAGCTGTTTCAGCCAATGATTTATCAGAACAAAGACAGACAGAAAATCCAAGCAGAGATATATATAGAGAGAGTAGATGGAGTCAAAGAGCCACTATGTAGCTGCCAAAGGAGTAACATGTCAGCACCAGTAAGTCACAGCCTAGCGGCAATATACAGGATAATAAAAATGGTTAATTTAATATATAAGAGAAAGCTAGAAATACACCTAATCTTTTGGCCAAAAGTGTTGTAATTAATATAGCTTCTATGTGATTATTTGAGTATGGGCAGCTGGGGAAAAATGAGCAGTCTCAGTTTACAAATGGCAGGCTAATGTGGTACAAATACATCCACATAAAAACTGAGAGAGCCTGGAAAGAAATTCTAGATATAAAAGAACAGAGTTAAGCACAGCTTCTTGCTAGCCACATTTTTTTTTTTTACAAATAAACTCTGTTTGCTGGTGACAAGCAAGGGCACAATTCCTTTAAGAGAAGTCTTCCTGAATAAGCGTTAGTGTAAAAAAAAAAGCACATCTTCTTTAAGAATTGGCTTCCTAGTTCATGCTGGCAGAACAAACTCTGGCCCTTTCAGGAGGTCCAACATTTAAATGGGGTCTGTGAGTGTTGTGTTACAAATTGCTTAATAGTGACATAGACCCGCTGCATCACTGGATTGCTTGCAGAGTTGGTGAACCTGCTTCTACTATGTTGGACTGGGTGGAAGAAACAGGTAGGGACACACAGTTGGTCCTAACCATGCCCACTTAGGATTTAAAAAAATAGCACTCCTGGTGAGAAAATGATTACAGCTATTCAATAAAGTCAGATTCAGATAAAAAAGACTTCTGAATGGGTCACAGTATTGGATAAATGTACATTGGCTTGGGAGAAAGAAGAAAAAATATAGACAGTTATAAAAATAAATAGATTTAAAATTAAAACAAAGTGTTTACAGACATAGTAAATGTAATATAAAAGAGTATAGACAGTCATATATTAGAGGAGTAAAGAAAAATAAGCCACATAAAGATGGAACATGCACAGAGATTCTGGATTATGTAGATTTTTTATATTTTCTTTGCATTTTTGACTACAGAGATACATATGATTGTGGGGGCTGCTAAATTAAATCAACATATAAATTTGAAAGTATCTTGACTTCAAAATTTGGGTTTAAGGATATGTTGCCTTGGAAAAGAGGTTCTGTTTTTGTTTCCACAGAAGATGAGAACTTGTGGATGCCTTCCATACTATTGTAGTTTGATGGAACAAGACCCCCTGAAAGGTCTCTGTGAACCCTAAAAATACTTTGCCCAAAAAACAGCAAGAAGCAGTTTGGAGAAAACTATGTCCAAATTCCCAAAATGATTGTTTATAAATGTTTGTTTTCATTTAAAGGGGGTTGATTATAAGTGATTATTGGTCACAGTCAATTTCTAAAAGAGATAAGTGAAATATCATATAGAGATAAATATTTCGGATTGGTGTGGATCTTGGTCTATTGATACAAATTTATGGTCAATTTTGTTATATATACTTCTGTTCTTGTTTAAGGTATTATGTTTAGACAGCTTATTAAAATATAATGTATAATTTAAAATGCATATTAATAGATATGTATTTATAATATTCAAACTTGTAGTCATGATAGTTAGGTTTTCTAGATGTGCAGAGATATATTTCATATGAATACATTTTTTCAAATCATTCAAAGACCTATAAAACATAGCATTTAAAAGATTTTAAGAGCTTAGACAGTGAAATATGTCTGCTTCTGGCAGCACCAATTCACTTCAAAATGATTATCAGCATCAAAGAGGCTCCTTGTAGAGTTTGTTAGAGATTTTGGCAAGAAACTACTCTTGCCTGGATTGTTTAATGGTATGCTGTTTGAACTGTACATGTAGGATCCACAGAAAAGTGACTGCTGAACTTACCTAAAGAAGGTGAGACAATCCTGTAGGGTTCCTGTTTCACATAAGAAACCACAGTCTAGTGGCAATATACAGTTTAATAGAAATGAGTTAATTTAAGATATAAGCGCAGCTAGAAACATGCGTAAGCTATTGGCCAAATAGTGTTGTAATTAATATAGTTTCTGTGTGATTATTTGGGTCTGAACAGCCAGGAAATTGATGAGCTGTCTCACTTTACGAGAGAGGTTCAGTCAGTAAAGTTATTGTCTAGCTGTTGTGAGGATCGGCAATTCATTCCCAGAGTTCACATTAAAAAAAAAAAANAAAAAGAAAAAAATGCTGACTCTGATTCCAACATTGAGGTGACAGAAACAGGTGGAGTGGATCCCTGGGGCTGGCCAGTCATCACAGATAGCTACATTCTAGGCTGGTGAGATACTCATTCTCAAAACATTCAAAAACAAAATAAATAGATAAGTGAATGATAGCCAAGAAACAATACACAAGATTGACTTCTGCTCTGTACTGCACACACACACACACACACACACACGAATCCCTCCACAGACACACACATACAATGCACACCAACATGAATATGCACATACATGAAAACTCACACGTACACATATACATGAACACAAACATAGACATGAAAACATGCACTCACAAACACATGTGTGCATACACAAGAATACACATACATGAATACACAGAAAGCACACAGACATGCATACATAAACACAATACGCACACACTAGAGAAAATGACGTTGTACTCTGAGATGGGCATAGATGGACTCAGTTTTACACAGAGATCCTAAAAAAAAGAAAAGGATATTTGAAATTCAAAAAATTATGGAGAGCAGTTTTCTAATTCCTTAAAAAAATAAATTGGAAAAATCAACTGGAGCACCCAAACAATGTGTCTAGTGTCACAGTAAGACACTAGTCAAGTGTGACAACTGCCTTGTGAATGGAGGTAACAGATGCTGATCAAAGTGTGACATGTCAAGGTTTTCTGAATAGACTCAACATATCTGGATTCACACCTAGAGCTCTCAGATAATGGTAATGGAACAAATCTGAGCATTTGATCATGGTAGATCAAGAGCCATAAGTGCCATAGGGCTGATGAACATCATATATTCAAGTTTTCAACCCTACCAAATTAAAATCCAAGAAAACTCACTTTTGTGAGTTTATATATCTGTCCTGCAGAATTGTCAGATGCTGCCCCATCTCGGTGAAATTATGCCTTTCTTTGTCTTATTTCTGTATCTGTATTTATATTAATCTACATAGGCCCTTCCCCATACATAATAGAGTCCAGATGGGGCATTGTAGTTGATACTACGAAAACATCAAATGACTGTTTCTAAAACTAGGAATCTTACCCATGTACAGATTTTATTTTGTGCATCATTTCTGCTGTCTATGATGGTTTTTTGCTATGAGAAAAATGACAAAAATCCAGTAATTTACTTTTTACTTAAATACTTCCTCTCTCTCTCTCTCTCTCTCTCTCTGTGTGTGTGTGTGTGTGTGTGTGTGTGCATGTGTGTGTTTGTCCCATGCTACATGTATAGAGGCCAGAGTACAACTTGAGGGCATTGATTCTCTCCTTCTACTATGTGGTTCCAAGAGACTGAACTTAGGCTGTCCATCATGGAAACAAGTACAATGACTCTATCCCAACCTATTGATTTTTAGAGTATTACATTGAGAATTGTCTTATTTATTCCTGAAATACATATGTTATTGCTATGGAAATAAAAAATGCAGGATGCAGGGGTCAGCAGACATAGTTTGTGTTAAGCGTGTTTTTGTTATAGGAAGATAGGTCTGTGGCTACATTTCCGCAAGACGGAAGGAAAAGAGGCTCATTCTGGTTCTTCTTCTGGGAGCTCGTCTGTCTCTTTCTTGAAAAAGAGTTCATGTGACTAGCTCCACCTCTTCAGTCGACCATCTTGGGATTGGGTTTCAAATTCAAATTTTGCAGAGATACATACACTCTTCTAAACTGTCATGACCATAAGGGACATTTAAGAACTACCATAAGATCTCCATCAAATATCATCTTTCTGCATCGAGACGTGATTTTTAACTCCTTTTTAAAGCCATAAATCTTTCCCTGCAGACACAAACATATGCCCATTTGTGCATCAAACTCTAAGCTTCTATATTGTAGCAGATGCTGACTTTCTATGCTCTGTGAAACTAAAAGCCCCTTTCATTCTCTACTCTCAAAGACTAGGAACTGCCTACAATGAAAAGCCATGATTATGAACTAAGCCTGTGTGCAAGGCAGGAATCCACCAGAGAAGTTCTATACTCCACACTTAGTTAAGGGAGACATTTTTTAATTCCACTTCCCCACTTTTTCTGACATTTTTGAATAGAAAGTAATAAAATCCTTTAAAATATGCAGGTAGCATCCAAATCTAGCAATGGAAAAAGTGTTCAGGTTCCACAAAGAGGGGAGAGGTGATTTCTTAGCTTAGACTTTTCACTTCTAGTAGCATTGAGGGCAGGGAAACCTTAGAATAGGAAATGAATAAAAGCCCATATTTCCCTGATATTTGGCCTTAATCTGAATATGAAATTCAAAAGACCTATGACAGAAGGACAGAAATGAATCATTTATAAATCCCTTAAAAACTCCAGCTCTTCCTGAGACTGGAAAGAATACTCAATGGAACCCAAAACTCTTGATGCAGTTTGGGTGGCTGGGCTACAGTGACCCAGCACCACATGTGCTAAAAGCCAAAGCTGGGAACTGGCTTACACCAGAAATTGGAATAAACACTTAGAGAATGTTGCAGTCATCTCTAGGTGCCACACTCTCTCACTCTAAGAAATTCATATTAACCCTTGAAGTAGAATCATCTCTTTCTTTATTGAGCTTCTGGAAGACAGCTCCTTAAACACTGACATCAAGAATTCTTTTCTCTTAAAAAACTTTTGCTCTAACTCAGTGTCACTGATGAGAGTTGATGGGTTATGCTAGTGACTGAGATCAGTAGAGAAGTTTAATCAATTCCTAAATAATAAATCAACTTTCTGTGCCCTTTGTAATCTCAATGTAGCACATTGCAATTCAGTGCCATTACACTACATTTATCTTTAATGAATAATAAATGGTACATTGGTATTGACTGAACAAGTGATTAAATATTCCATCAGTAGCAGAACACAGAATATTTTAATTATTAATAAACCACAAGCTTGGCTTGTCAGGTACAATCATCTTTTGTTGGGTACAGCTTATTTCCCTTTTTATTATCATAGACAAGTGTAATCAAATGTCATTTCAATCTACCACTGGACATTTCACATTCTCTGAAGACTGCTAGTCTCTCTTCACATTCAGTGTAAAGGGCAATAGACTTGGGATATAATAGTGAACACAAGGTATGTATAGCTTATGTAAGACAACTGAGAAAAGCAACTGGAAAGATAGCAATTTGCATCAATTCCTCTACATTGAGTTCAAAGGACACCAGTGATAAAGCATGTACAGGATGTCACAGTAAACACATGTGAACATGATGGCAGGAAGATGGCTCAGTAGGTGTATACCTTGGTGCTTAAGACCTGAGTTCAAATGTCCAGAGCCCACATAAAGGATATAGACTACATCTGTAAGCCCACTAAGAGGGGAAGGTATGGTGGGGTGGAAATATAAAGGACCAGGAAAGTCAAGTTGGGGGTAGGAATGAAGAGGGAGAGCAAAGAAAGAGATATCTTGATAGAAGGGCCCTTTATGGAGCTAGGGAGAAACCGGGTGCCAGGGAAACTCCCACAAATCCAAAAGGACGACCCCAGCTAAGACTCCTTGTAGGGCACATGAGCAGATACAATGGTTCTGAATGAAAGTCAGACAGGTGGACCCTGGGTTGTTTACACCAAGGCTGGATTTGACACCAGAACCAGGCAAGATGACATCAGTACGTGAACAGCTGGTGGACAATAGAGTAAATGTAGGGTTCCTGTTTGTGTGATAGGGTGACCTTTAAAATGATTGGCTACCTCCTTTTCAACCCCTCTCATGGACCTGCGGTTTTTCTTCTTTAAAAGATGTTTACTGCACAAAAATAAACAAGTTCCTGCTTGACTTGATTCCCTGCTGCGTCTGAATGTCTCCAGGATCCTGTGAGACTGGGTAATGAGTGAGTGGCCCACTTACGTTTCCTCAGATCCAGCTCATCCGCGTGGGCTAAGAGCCAGCTCCTCCTATCAATAGTGGAGAAGGTGCCTAAAGTGGCCTTCTTCTGCAATCAGACTGGTGACTACACCAATTGTCATCATAGAACCTTCATCCAGTAACTGATGGAACCAGATGCAGAGATTCACAGGCAGGCATTGGGCTGAGGGCCAGGAATCTGGTTGAAGAGAGGGAGGCAGGATGTATGAGCAAGGGGGAGAGGTAAATATCATGTCAGAAAAATCCACAGTGACAGCTGATTTGAGCTTGTGGGAGCTCATAGTTTCCTGACCGAAAACTAGTAAGCCTGCATGGGACCAACCTCTGAATGTGGATGACCATCATGTAGCTTTGTCTGTTTGTGGGACCCCTAGCAGTGGGGCCAGGATCTGTCCCTGGCACATGAGCTAGCTTTTTGGAACCTATTCCCTATTGTAATATTCTGTCCCTTTAAGAGACAAGCCATTCCCATTCCCTGCAGCCTCTCTCTCCCT
>LOEQ01009217.1:732-29405 GCA_001685075.1 Bramus lutescens
TCTCTCTCTCTCTCTCTCTCTCTCTCTCTCTCTCTCTCCTCCATCAAGGTCAATTTATAATGCCCAAATATTCTTCAGTGTATGGATTTCCACTGGAGTATGGTTAGCTTATTCAGCGATGTGCTCTCTGCAAAAACTTGATTCTTATTTTCATATCAGCTAAAAACCGCTGATAAACTCTGTGCCCGATTTCTCTGTCTGTGCTGGGATTGGTCTGGCTTGGTTGGGCCTGCGCAGGTCTCATGCATCCTCACAACTGCTCCGAGTTCATATATGTAGTTGCCGTGCTGTTTCTAGAAGACACTGTTTCCTTGAGGTCACCTACTTCCTCTGATTCTTACATTCTTTCTGCCCCATTTTCTGCAATGATCCCCAAGCCTCTGGAGGAGGAGTGTGTGTGGTATATGCTTTCCCTTTAGGGCTGGACATTCTGCAGTCCCTTAGTCTCTGCACCCTGGCCTGGTGTTCTTCTCTATAGATCACCATCCACTGCAAACAGAGCTTTGGTTGAGATACCTTAGTCGATGGGTTTAATGATTAGTCATTTGGGGTTGGTTTAAAACTATCTCCACTTAATTAGCAGAAAATAGTAGTAGGTCCTCTCCTAGGGTTTCTTATCTCTCTGACCATAAGTTCTTAGTCAGATAATCATACCAGATATGGGTTTTTATCTTGTTGAATGGGCTTTTGATCCAATCAGAAAGTAGTTAGTCCCAAGACCTTCCTGGCACTATTTCACCAGTGGACATGCCTTGCTGGGCCAGTTGCTCCTGCAGCACACGGTGAGGATTTCAGTGTACTTTGATCATATTTAACCCCTCACTCAACTCCTCTTATATGAAAACCCCTGCCCTACCCACCCAAAAATCCACCAGGTGTAGTTGGTGCTTCCCATTGACTCCTGGGTGTGTGGCCTTTCATGGGAGCATGGTCAGCTTGTCAGGGGCCACATTCTTAAAGACTGATTCCCCCTTTCCCAGCATCTGTCAATGACCATTAACTCCTCAGCTGCGGTGGCACTTCATGTCTGCCCCCTGTCTCCAGGCTGGAATTTTGTCGACCCTGAGCTTGTACTGGTCTTGAGCATATAGTGGCACAAAGTGTTAAATGCGAATAATGGAACAGGAAGGGTTAGATTGGCGTGGGATGTGGGAGGTCGGGGCTGAGTGGGGAATATGAGGAAGGATAACTAACACTGAAGACTTCTCCAAAAAGGAAACTTATTATTGTAGAAACTTCCTAAAACATACATAAAAAGAGCTTAAATGGAGTTACCCTATAACGGAACATTAATGTCTCTACTAGATACTGCAAGCTTACAAGTAAAAAACCAAGTGCTAGGAATAGGATATGTTTTTTGGAGTTGTTGACCGCTGAGGTCCTGAGGTCCCATCGACTCCCAAATGGTACAGACTCTTGCCGGTGCCTTGGTTATCTCCAGAACTTGATGATTAAAACTCCATTGCTGAAGACACTATTGTCCTTAGGCTACAAAATGTGGAGAAATCAGCCTGGTGCTGATCTGGAAGCTCCATCCACGCTGGGTAGATGTCAGTGCTAGAAGGTCTTCTGCACGATGTTAAAGGAGAAAAGCAATAATCCGCCTTCCACAGCTGTGAGCGCAGAGAGCCACAATGACAGCAAGCTTGGCAAGGCATTTCTACTAGTGCAGGAGTCACTTGCATGTCATGGGGACACCAGCCGCTTTCTGACTGGATATAAGGCCTGCTCCACAAGATAAATCCCATGCCTGGCCCCATTACTGAGGCCAAGAACCAGTAGTTAGACAGATAACAAACCCTGGTGGAAAACCTATTGCGACTGTTCTGCTAAATTACCTTCGTATTAAAGTCATTCCTAAGGACTATAGGTTAAAGCATCTCTCAGCCCTCTTCAAGGAGCATCTTTTGCAGTAGATGGTGGCACAACTGGTCTGGGAGCAGAGAATAAGAGACCCTTGTCAGCAGTAAATGAACATATCTATTACACATCTCTTCACAAGTGTCCGAGACCATCGTCTAAGAAGGGGTAGAGAGAGTGCAAGAGCCAGAGGTGGTGGGTGACTAGGAGAAAATGCATTTTCTGGACACAGCCAGTTACACACATGAACTCACAGCAGAATGCTTTACTTTTGATATTCTGTGCAGCACGAGGTTTTAAGATTAATTTTTTATTTTAAAATATTGCACTGTCCTCATATTTGTCTTCTTTAACTGAAATTTTTCTTTATTTTTTTTAAGACAGGGTATCATTAGGTACTTGAGGCTGTGAGCCTCCTGGGTGCTAGGATAGAGGTCTATGCCTCCTTACAGAGCAATGAACTGAGGTTTCGCTCTTGGCTGTGAAGGGTGTGTCCTTGCTTTCAGTCACCTTGCCATCTTAACATGGTCTAGCCCGAAGAAGCATCCAGGACATCTGACTGTTCCATGGAGTCCTTGCTTATACCGTACCTGACATATGGAGAATTTTGGAAGAGGTGCTGGCTGGCACAGCTCATTCCCTCTTCTTGTCAACACACTTTCCCATGGCCCTCTGCTGCCTGCTGCCTACGGGAAACATTTCTGAGGTGGAGGTTTGGGTGACGGTGCCTTAGAACTCTTTGTTTGATTACCGCCTTATTATGATTGCTCTCCCTTCCACAAATACTATCTAAATATTATGATGAGAAGTAAAAATAAAACAAAATACTGAAAGATGAAAGCGGAAAACCCATCATCCATTCTCCTTTCTCCAGGAGCAAAACAATTCTGGGTTTGTATAATTAACTGCAGCTGTACACACAGGCTAGCATGCTCAGAGACAAGCGTCCACTACCTCCATGGCGTTCTAGTACCTGTGTTTGCTCTGCTTGCACCCAAGGCAAGGTACATGTAAACAGAATGGTGCCAGGCATCGTGGCTGAGACAAGGAGTTTTCTCTTTGAAGTATTCAATGGTGCCAAGCCTGCGGACTTAATTGCTTTTGTAATTTTGATCTCTACGTACTGTTCTCAAGAGAAAAATATCCTCTGGTGCCAAAACAGACACGTTAAAATCAGACAAACAACCTGCCTTTGCAGGTTTTATGTCACAGGTAAGAAATGGAATTTTCTGCCTATGCGTGAGATACTTCAGGCCTGTTGTCATCTCAGGTTTATCCTTTTATAGGTGGTGGTCTTAGAATAGTTAAAGATCGGAAGTTCAACAGCGTCTCTGATTAGCAGTGTGGAATTTTGGACTTGGGTTTATATAGCTTGACTTTGAAGTCACCGTGCTCCATAGCCAGTGTAACCAGGAGGGCTTATGGAGCTATGACTTCAGCTTCCGTCTTTCTCCACACTCCCATCGCCTACCTCCTGCACAGCCTTTAGCTGCGTGTCCTCCATAGCCCTCAAGCACTCTGTTGTTGTACTCTTTCTCAGCCGCAGTCTTCCCGCTGCCTGGAGGTTTTCCTCGAAGGCATGGTGGGCTGAGGCTGAGAGGGTCTCTGGGAAGTATCGGGCAAAGGTAGGTGATAGTGCGCTGGAGTGCTTTGATGAAAATTGTCCCCACAGATTTTTGCGTTTGAGCCCTTGGTCCCCAGTTCATGGTGCTGTTTGGAAAGGATTAGGAGATGTGGATTTGACAGAGAAAGTATGTCACTAGGGGCAGGCTTTTAGAAGGTAAAGGCATTTCCATTTTCTTTTTCTTTGCTTCATGCTTCCCTTTGGAAGATGTGAGCTCTCGGCTTTCTGTTCTAGCGGCCATGGTTCTCCGCTGCCACCACGACTTTTCTCCTTCTGGAACCATAAGCCAAAGTGAACTGTTTCTTCCTCAGATTTGCCTCGGTCATGGTGTTGTCTCATAGCAATGGAGGAGAAACTAATATGTGGACCCTACTGATTTTCATAAAACTCCTACCATTTCAGAGCACACGAGCTGCATAAGGTGTCAAAGAAATTGTATTAAAAATATATAATTTAAAAAGACTCGCGAAGACCTTGCTTTCTAGAAAATTTATACTTAATGAAATAATATATTAATATAAATTTAATTTTTACTATGATTCTTACCACTGCTTTTGAAACCCAGGTCTGATATATAACTCTCAAGATTTCCTAGTTA
Organism: Bramus lutescens; assembly: GCA_001685075.1. NCBI lineage: Eukaryota > Metazoa > Chordata > Mammalia > Rodentia > Cricetidae > Bramus > Bramus lutescens. The sequence goes on from LOEQ01009217.1 coordinate 4,815, forward strand.
TGTTTTAGTCTTGGGATTGTGGATTTTCAGCTGCCAAGTTGATGTTTCTAGAAGAGCAGATAAATAAAATTCTTCAAAGGTTTGGCCTAGAGCAAGCCAGAAAATCTGCACCAGGCATGGAGCATCTGTGTAAGGTCTGGATGAGAGACACAGGGGTCAAAGCTGTCGATGTAAAATCAGAAGCCCTGGTTTCCACACAAAACCCCGGTCATCTCATTGACTGTGGGCAGGTCCCTTGCCCTCTCTGAGCCTAAAACGTCTCTTCTACGATTAAGACAGAGCTGAAATCGTTGATTCTCCATTAGTGTGGGTGCCATTTACAGGCGTTTCTGTCAGAGTGGGTATAGGTAGATAAGGAGAGCAGCCTCCTGTCAACTGCTTCCCTGAGATCATCGCCAAGGGAGGCCAGTGTGATGGTATTTTACCATCTCCTCCACCCCAGGAGTCTTCCAACAGCCAATGCCTCCCATCCTCAGTCCTGGGGTCATGTTTATGTGTGAACGTGATCTGCAGGCATTGAACTGAACCCACAGGAATGTTTCAGGTTTGCTCTTGGCAGAGTCCTCTTTTCCCTGCTTCCTAATGAAGGATTAGAAGGCCAAGAGAGGCCTCCCATGGCTCTTCTTGGCTGTTGCCTCCCTCTTTAAACAATGGCTGGATGAGTTCTGAAGAAACAAGAGGAAACATATGGATTGAATTTCGCCCCAGCACACCACAGCTAGGAGAGGGTTGGAGGCTAGGTGTGGGAGAGTGGGGAGAAGGGGAAGCTTTGGCACAGCAGGCCAGGAAACTTAGTGAAACCAGAGGGTCCTGAGACGTGGGCAGGAGGGCCCACTAGCAAAGGCCAGGTGTACTTTAAACCAGCTGCAGTGGGACAGGCCTTTCCAGAGGGTCCTTGCAATCTAAGTTGTGGACGATGGGACATGCAGAAGAAGTAGTTATTGCATCGGGCAGAGACATCCACAGTTTCGCTTCCTCCGGCATCTGAATGTTGAGGGATCCTTCCTGAGGAAGTCAAGTCTCACTCAGTCCTGTTCCTCCCACAGTGGGACCGACAGTTTGGGACTTAATTAGCTTTAACCCAAACAGCATTCAACAATGGGCATGAATCCTGCTTCTGTTGCCAAACTCTCAGGAGAGGGGATAGGGCTCTCATTGGCATTATAGATGGGAACTTAGAGGACAGGAAGGGGAAGGTGGCATTGCTGGAGAGCTACAGGTACTTCACTGCTGTCATCCCTGCTTCCCTTACACAGCCTCCTCATCCTCCCCCTCTCTGTGACTGACTGCTGTCCCTCTGCTGCCTGAGCTCCCAGTCCCAGAACTGACAAGCCACACAAAGTTCCTCTGCCATAAATGTATGAGAACTGAGAATGATTTGAATATAATAAGTCCCACCGATTGAGAGCAAATTCCTGAAATATAGCAGCTGGATGTTGGTCTGGCTCCATCTGAGTACTCCTCAGCCCCTTCCCTTGGGGAACCCTGGGCCTCATTTCTGCCACCTCCTTGTGAATGAATCTTTTCAGTTTACATGTGGCGCTAACTAGAGTCCAAGACATTCCTACCTCTTCTTGCCCATCAGACTATTATTTTACTGAGAACTGTCCATCCCTTTTGGACTGGGTTTTGAATTAGAGCTCCACCGGGGAAAGCACTAGTTCTACTGGGTTTGGTCGTCATCTGTAACTCCTGATGTGTTTTCGTCTGTCTTTATGCCATCCTCAGCCTACCTGGCCACCAATGAGTTCACCCTTTTCAACTTGCCCCACTGTTTTGCTTCTCTTGTGAATTCTGTTCTTCCTCATTCAGGAAAACTTGATGGGTTTCCTTCTGACGTCTGCATGGCGTTAACCTCATGAGCTACTTCAAATGGCAGAGAGTTAGGTGCACTTTAAGCATGGAATGACCACAATGGCAGAGCCCAGTTCAGTTCTTGGTGGTCTGCTATTATGTACGGGTAACTTGGATTTCATGAGAATAGAGTACGGGTAGACAAAGGCCCTCACTAAAACTTTTGTGAACTGGCATTTAATCTAATGCCTGACTTTCATATTCAAAGGAGATGATTCAAGAGCTTCAATGACCAAACCAGAGCTGCTTAGAAATATTTTATAGCAAAGGCAATGTTTATCCTTGTACTTATGATGCCCAGGGCGTGTGCTTGAAAATCACTATAATGGATTGCATTGAACTGAAAATTAACCGTAGAAAGCCTACGTCTAACTGCTGGTAGAGTGAAGGTTGTAAATAGGTATTAGGACATTTCAACTTCTGGCCAACAGTCAGATTAAATTATAACCAAGATGCTCAAGGTATTTAAAAAAAGTGCCATGACAACATCCCTTAAATTTTAATCTTAGCAGTTCGTTCTTATCTGTTTTTCCCTTTCCAGGATATCCCTCTTGATTGTCCTGTCCAAATTGTGGAGCACTTAAAATATGCAGTTGGCTTAGCACCGAGCAAGCCATTTCCTTTCTTTTTGATAAATATCCCAGATTCTGAAAGAACACCTCTAAGAACCAATTTTACAATGAGATTTATTTAAGAAAGGATGTCTATAAAAAGTAAAAGGTTTTCATGTCCCTTGGATGACTCAGGAGCCTATGTTTTTTGGAAAAGCCTCAGTGTATACAGACCCTGGGAAATATCTTAAATACAATGGTTACAGGTAGTTAACTGGCATCAGAAACAAGAATTTATTTGCTATATTACCTCCTGCACACCAGAGGGCACTGTGAAAATTTTAACTATTTTTCTACATAGAGACCAAAGGTCTAGTTAAAGAATTAATGATTTTTACTTACAGGCACTGATCTTTGAATTATACAAGATTTTCATGTGTCATAAGAGTAGTGCTATTTTTGCCATTTGAACTTATAAAAAATCATTCTCTGCCCATAGGCTTTAAAAATATGCAAGCTAGATTATATTTGAGATATAGCTTACTGATCCCAGGTACCACTAATTATAATAGCACTAATAGTAACAGCATAGCAATTCACTATCATGTGGTAAGCACTATATAGATTTTACCATCTAATTGTCATGTAAAGTGATAAACAAAGACCTGGAAGGTTCACTTGGTCAGTGTACAAAGTTAGTAAGTCCATGCGCTGAGAACTGATCCCTAGTCTTTTAGTCTTAGGCTCTGTGTCTCTTGTCATTGGCCATGTAGTCACTCCGTATGAACCATGCAGTTTTAGACTGCTCAGTTATTTGAAGACTTGTGCTTAAACTCTTCGGGCTTAAGGACTGGGGAGATGGCTCAGTGGGTGAAACTATTTGCTATGCAAGCCTAATGACTGGATTTGATACCTAGAATTTGCATGTGAGAAGTTGGGAATTGACTCTTGCAACTTGTTCTCAGATCTCCACATACAAGCCCACACCTGCACTATTATACACACACACATATATCATACACACACAGTAATAATGAATATAAACAAAATAAATAATAAGAAGAAAGACACTCAGGCTTGGTAAAAAGAACACTGTATCAAGAGTTAAGGGACTTGAGTCCTAGCCTGACCCATGCCAATAGTTCTGTTCTTCAGTGATCTTGAGGGAAATATTCTTCAATTTTCTGAGTCTAGTTTTTCTCATCTACCACATGAAGGGACTGGATAAAGCCAGTGGGCACCATTGGTTTCTGAGGACAGTGGTGATTTTGTCCTTCTGGGGCACTCATGACTGCAGGACTGAGTATAGGAATCCAGGGTACAGAAACCAGAAATGTGGCTGAACATCCCACAGTGTGTCCAACAGCCACCATGTTGTGGTTAATGTTAACTGTCAGTTTGACTAGGAACTAGGGTGACCCACAGGAGGATGTGTCTGCCAGAGCCTTTTCCAGAGGGTTAACTAAGCAGAGGAAATGCCCTCTTCATGTGGGTGGCAGCATCCCACAAGCTGGGGTTAGCATCTTAGACTACAGAAAGGGAAAACGACAAAGCCAGCCGAGCTCCAGCATTACCCCTTGTCTGTCTGCGTCCTTTCCCACTGAACCGTAAGGGAACGAGGAGACCCCGCTGCCAGCTGCTGCCACCATGAACCCATCTGCTCCCATGTCATCCTGGCCATGATGGATTGGAATCCTTCAGACTGTGAGCCCAACAATCCTTTCTTCTCTCAAGTGGTTTCCTGTTAGGTGTTTGGTCACAGCAATGAGAAAAATAACAAATGCACACCCCTAATCAAGAATTATTCTAAAACAGCAGCAGTGCTCATAGAGAAACCCAGAACTAGTAGGCCAGCGTGGCTCCATTTGTTTCCAAAAACCTGCATCCTTAAATTTGGTCTTTCAAAAATTTATTTAAAATCAACTGACTTCTTATTTCTGAACCATACATTCCTTCTCTGTAAAACAAAAAGACTAAACAGTGTAACCCTGAAGATTCTTTTGGCTTTAAAAGGCTCAAGTCTGTGATTAAGAGGGGAGTATTGAAAATAAATGTTATGATTTTAAATCCAAGATAACACAAGTCATTTTACATTTTTGTCTCAATTAAAACCAGTGCTGAGCAAGTCCTCAATCCCCACAGGGGAAGCTTGCAAACTTGAAGCCCGTCGTGGGCTGAACCCAGACTGCAGATGTCTTTGTTTTTGGTTAATAGTATATGTTAGAATTTTGTGATTTGGGGGCCAACATTTAAAAGATGGAGTATATCCAGTAAATACACCGATTTTCAACTTATGTTTTTAAGCCAGAAGACCTTTCAACTCTGGGTTTCAATTTTGAATGGCAGTAGTTAGGTCAAACTAAGAAAAGCTGTCTTCTGAATTCCCAGTTCACCAGCGTAAACGTCACAGATTTGGATTCTACCTGACCACTTTTCGTTTGCTCTGATTATCTAGCCACCCGACCCCTCTAGCTAGCAGCATTTATTATTTGTGTTCTACATTCAGCAGTGGGTACGTGGCATACCCAGAAATGCATGCGGTAAGCCCTGAGAACTGTGTCGTCTCAGAATAAATTAAATCAAGTTAAGTGAGCGAGTTGAGTCCAAGCAATCAAGGGAAGGACAGGATGGGGGAGAGAAGCCTTTGGTACAGCTTGTGAAACAGTCTGAAGAGCTTCAATGGACAGGGTGAGGCAATGGGTGTTCAGTGGCTGCCAACTAGCAAATGTGGTCCCTCACTAGCTTATTAGGAGTGCACTGACCTGATGGGGCACAGACTGGTCCTGTTCTTGCTGATGCACGCTTGCATCTGAATCATCAGGTTTGTTTCCTGGAACTCCACTTGCAGTGCTAGTTTAACAAGGGTTTGGGCAATCAGTTCTTGAGCTGATGTGGACTATCTTCACATGAGTGAGATTTGAAAAGTCTGGGGCCATTGATGCTGGAAAACAGATGACTCCGGAGGTAAAGAGGGGTTTGCTTTCCCTAAATATTGGCACCAGTGTCTTGAGGCAGAATAGGGGATCATCTCATCTTCCCACACCCCCCCCCAGGCTTGCCTTGAACTCACTGTGCAGCCCAGTATTTACTGTGATTCTGCAGACTCCCAGTGGCGGCATTTTAGGTGTGTGCCACTATAGCTTGGCTTCAGTCTCTTCTCTGATCTTCAGCCTTCTCATAATAAGGGGCTTTGGTTTTTAGTATTTACCCATTATCCAAGAAATTCTTTCTGTAAAGGACAATTTATCATGAGAAAAACCATTACCTATGTTGTATCAATGAATTCAGAGCTTTCGTAGTTGGGTGTCTACAGAAGACCAAGAAGTTCACCGCTTAGTGCTTTCTTGAATCTCCTGCCAAGGCCACACTACCCTTCGACTACAAAGACCAAGTTGTAGCTGATGTATGGCTTCCAAAGTCCCGGCTACAGGAACAGGTTACAGAACCCCCAAGTGTGGGCAGGTGAGGTTCAGGAAGGTAAGTGCTGCACAGTGAAACACGTGATCTGTTCTTTCTTCCCCCTTCCTTCCAGCTGTCAAACTCAGAGAGCACCGTCCACAGCAGCAGCCCATCTGGAAAGGTTCACCCATCTGGCCAGATGTCCCTCCTGGAGCGAGTCACCTTGCACTGCTTCCCATTGTCCTCAGCACCATTTCCCTTTTGCACAGTTTTGCAGCCACGGGCTTGTACCTCCTCCACAAAGCATCTACACTGAATCCTTGCATTGGGCTTTGTTTTGGGGGAATTTGTCTAAGGGAACAAACAGTGGAAACTTTAGACTGTTCCCTGGGTGTGGTTTTAGCATTTGGAAAGCCAGATCTTCTGGGAAGGTGCGCATTCTAAGCGGAATGTATAGCACCATTGTGTTAGCTAAAAGGCCATATATGCGCACACTTAGGCCCAACTCCTCCCTTTACCACTGTATGATTTTGTTGCTTACTTATTGCCTCACAGTGGCACTCTCTCACTTCCAGATATCAAGAGCATCAGTCATCTGTGATGGTTATTGTAAAGACTAAAGAAGATATTTCGTATAAACTTACATGTCCCTGGGCTTCTCAGCACTGTTGACATTTCAGGCTAGGCATCTTACTGATGGAGACTGATCTGTCTAATACGGCATGCTCATAAATATCTCTGACCTCTAATTATTGATGCAATAACCTCCAAAAAGCTGTGACAATCAAAACTATTTACACATTGCCAAGTATCTTTTGGAGACACAATCTCCCCAAATTGAGAAAAATTAACTTGTTCTTAGCTGACAGCTGGTGCCAAATGCTGAATACGCAAGTAAGGCCATCTCAGACTTTCCAGTCAGTCAGTTTCCTGGCAGAATGCATGGGTGTGAATGAGCCTGCCAGAAACCACCGAAAGAAGCATCCACATAAAGCTGTGAGAAATTGCAATGGATTTCCTGACACCTTCATGCGTAGATGTCATTTCTCCCTTCCTGCTGTCTTCCCCATGCCTTTCCTTCACTTCAGACTTCTTCACTTCATCCATTCCATCCTCAGTTAATTCTCCATTCTGTTTTCTAATCACATGGATGCCATTCCTTTATTTTCTGTCTCTCTTAAGATCTCCTCCTCCTCTCTCATGATTCCCTACCTGGGATCATGGCCTAAAACATACAAATGCACACATATAAATATACACACACATAAATATGCAAACACACATACATGTATATATGTTTATGAATAATACCTATGAGCATATATATAAATCTAGGTTCTACATAATGAGAAGAAAGATGAAGCATTTGTCTTTCTAAGCCTGGCTTATTTCACTTAACTCGGTGATTTCCAGTTCCAGGCCATCTTCTTGCAAATGTCATGATTTTGCTTTTCTTTTTGGCTGCATAACATTCCGTTGTATATATGCATCACATTTTCATTATCTATTCACCTTTTGACTAATAGTTCGGTTGGTTCTATTTCTTGATCCTGGGTTCAGTAACAAACACAGCTGCTCAGGTGCATTTGTGGGGTACACCTATAGAGTCCTTCAAGTATATCACCCAGGAAGGAGTAGCATGGCCCAGTCATATGATAGTTCTGCTTTTAGCTTTTTGACTAGTCTCCACCGTACAGTGGCCACACAGCTTCGCATCCCCACTGCAACGAGTAAGAGCTCCTCTTTCTCCACATCCTCAGCAGTGTTTGCGGTCGTTTGTTTCCTTGTGATAGCCATTCTGACAGGGCAGAGTTCAACTCTCCAGGCACTTTTAATTGGCTTCTGGTGCCGATTAAAGGATGATAAACACTTTTTCAAGGACTTATTTATTGTTGCATTTCTATTTTCGAGAATGGTCTATTCAGTTCATTAGTTGCAAGATGACTTGGATTTTTGGTTTTTAATTTTTGCAGCTCTTTGTATAACCTGGATATGAATAACCCCCTATCTGGTGTGTGGTTGGCCAAGGACGTTTTCCCACTCTGTAAGGCTGGCTCTGATCGTTTCCTCTGCTGTGCAGCAGCTTTTGAATTTCCCATAATCCCATTTGTCAGTTCTCAGCAGTGTTTCCTAAGGAAACACTGCTTTTGGAGAAATCTTCACACACACCTGAGGAGCCACTTCCTTTGGAAACGGAAACTGGACAAGGAGCTCAGAGGGCTGTGTGAAGAGCTAAGAGAACACAGAGGCCTCTCAAGAGGAAAAGAACTGGCCTGCAATCAAGAACTGTTTCTTGCTCTTGGGGTTGGAATTCTGATGAGTGATCGTTTGGATTTCAACATTGCTCTCAGTCTGAGACCCATGTTTCCTATTTTTTTCCTCTGTGTGTGGGATAGTATTTTGTAGATAAGCTTTCTCTATCTGAATGTTGAATGGAGCTTAAAAGTTGCTGTTCAAAATTGGGAAACACTCTATCTCAAGACCCAGCAATATATCCAAGACCCAGTATATACCCAAAAGATGCTCAATCATACCACAAGGTCATATGCTCAACTATTTCAACTATGTTCATAGTAGCATTATTTGGAATAGCAAGAACCTGGAAACAACCTAGATGCCCCTCAACTGAAGACTGGGTAAAGAAAATATCGTAATTTATACAATGAAGTACTACACAGAGATAAAAAATAATGACATCTTGAAATTTGCAGGCAAATGGATGGATCTAGAAAAAAAACATATTGAGCAAGGTAACCCAGAGCCAGAAAGACAAATATAATTTGTATTCACATGTAAGTGGCTTTTAGACATAAAGCAAAGAAAAACCAGCCTACAGGTCACAACCCCAGAGAGTCTAGACAACAAAGAGGACCCTTAGAGAGACATACATGTATCTACATAGCAAGAAAGAAAAGACAAAATCTCCTGAGTAAATTGGGAGCATAGGGATCATGGGAGAGAGTAGAAGGGGAGAAGGAAGGAAAGGGAGTGGAGAAAAATGAATAACTCAATAAAAATAATTTAAAAATTAAAAAATAAGTTGTTGTTCAAGAATTTCTTTCCTGAAAATCTCACATTGAACTTTGTAGTGAAGAGGCGAGCTGGTATCTCAGTGGCTATTGGCTGAAGGAGCGTTTTGTAGGTGAAGGAGACCCAACAATATAATTGCTCCCAGTGCAATGCAGTTAAGGGATTTACACCCCAATACCCAGGTGTTGGACTCTGTTCCCTTCCCACTGTAGTATGGGAGGTGTCCCTCCTGATCTAAGATCAGTGCTTTGAATGAACCCAGTGTGCACCGGGCTGTAATTCATCTGGTGGGAACCACATGCCAAGAGAGTGTTAGCTTTAGCAAGTGGTTACTGAGTAGCATGGCTGTCTGGGCAGCTGACTGGCTGTGGGAGACCCTTTTTCTACCTCTGTCTGGGGAGGCAAATAAACAGAGCTTTAAACTCTGTTGACACATGTAACCTAGGTAACTCAAGGTTCTGACAGGAAGATAATCACTGGAGTCCAGCTATAACTGGCTGGGGCAATGTCCCACTTGATGTGGAATTCCTCTGAGGGAAGCAGTGTGGTTGATTAAACCGTGGGCATCTTTTTAAGGATGGAAACCAGGAGGGCTGTTGGCTCAGGCAGTTGCAGAGGTTAGCAGTTGCTTTTAAGAAATTCTGGGTCAAGTTTGGGGAAGTGGGGTTGCAAACCAGAGCAAATCATCTCATGTTCTTAAAATGAAAATGAAACTCACCTGCAACTTCTTCCTTCTCTCACACCCCCAGATACACGCCACATGCCTATAGATATAAGTGGTTACCCAATGGGTTCATGACATTTCCTGGACACCAAGGATACCCATCTTCCCATAAACCATTTCCCAGAAAGGAGAACATGGAACTCAAAGACAGCCAGTTAGCAGCTGTGTGCCCAATGGCTAATCATTAATTCTTCTTGGCTTCGAATTACTTTATTTGTACAGTGTTGATGCCATGACTTTATAGGGCTATGGCAAACAACAAAACAGTCAACACAATGTTCAGGATGTGACTGTCACAAACAGAATGTTAAATGAAATAACTTGTAAAAATTTAATGGCTTTGAAACAGAGAACCTAGACTGTACACCAGTCGATGAGCCATTACTTGCCAAGGTCCAATCATGTGGGTAATACTTTTTACAGACTCTCATGCATTCATCACATGCGTTTGTCATGAAAGCCCCAAGATAGACTGTTTCACAAACTAAGTTCCAGAGAAGACAAATCACACAAATAGTGCCATTAGATATCGCTTTACCTACTTTATATGGTGGTGGGGGGCAGAGAAGGATACCGAGAGAGACAGAGAAGAGAGTCTTATTCTAGCCCAGCCTAACCTGGAACTCACTATATAGCCCAACCTGGCCTCTAACTCAGGGCAACCCTCCTACCCCAACCTCCAAAGTACTTCGAGAATAGAAATGAACCACCATGCTTGGCTTTATCTTAATAACTAATGCATATATGTGTAACATGAGCAGGGGCCTGCTTGTTGGGGTTTCTGTTCCACCTGATACCCCACAGCCAGCAAGCCCCAAAGAAAGTCACACAGAGATCTCTGAAGTTATAAAGCTGATTGGCCCATTAGGTCAGGCTACTTATTAGCTCTTGTAGCTTATATTAACCCATTATTCTGATCTACATTACCCATGTGGCTCAGTACCTTTTTCAGTGGGGCAGATCACATCCTGTTGCTTCGGTGATCTAGGCAGGAGTGGGAGGAATCAACTTCCTCCTTCACAGAATTCTCCTGTTCTCATCACATCATTTCTACTTCCTGTCTGGTTTTTCCACCTATACTTCCTGCCTGACCAATCAGCATTTATTTAAAATATGATTGACAGAATACAGACAATTCTCCCGTACCATATATGAACTGGCTTTATCTTACTATTTAATGTATGTATTAACTGAGGATGGCCTTCAGTTTCTGTTCCTTCCACCTATACCTCCTGAATTCTGGAAGCTGCAGCTGTCAGGGGATACATAGGAGGACAAGAGTGACAGGAATCTCCAATGATTTAACCCCACCCAACTCCTCCCAGAAGGGAACATTTAGAAGCCAAATCTTGGAAGGGCAAATGATCAAAAATGCAAGCAATTTTTTTTTCCATGAGAAAAGATGTGAATGTCTTGTATGGAAAGGTGACTCAAGCTTTTGGCAGTTGAGTTAATTTCCTGTCACTGAAATCCTGAAGAGCACTTTCTCATGACCACTAGATTAACAACAATCAAAACTTCGACCGTGTTAGTGTTACCAAGGATGTGGCAAAGGAAATTCCCAGAGCCATTGGGAGAGTATGAATGAACATATCAGCCTTGAAGAGTGGTTTGGCATGGCTTAGAGCAAAAGTGCATATGACTCAGCCACTCGGAGTCTTCAGCGTTTCCTCAGAGGATCTGTCTTGTGACTCGTGGAAGCAGGGCCACGGTACTCATCACCGAGCAGTTTGGAATACCAGCAACAGCAGCAGATGCAAATGTGCACCCATGGCAGATAGATAAGTCAAATACAGACTAGTCAGCAGCAACATGCCCTCCAACTATGAAGATGAATCAACTGTAGCTTCACCATCCACACAGATAAAGCTGAACAAGAACAATAAAGTTGAGTTAAAAGAAAAACCACCAAGGTATATATATATATATATTGTGTGAATAATGTATATAAATACAAACTAGAGAAAATGAATGCCCAGAAATAAAGTCACAAAGAAAGTGATTTATGTAAGTCTAGTTTATATGACTTCTCATATAAACTATATGAGAGCAGAGAGGGATAGGCTACCAGAAATATATCATATAAGTGCCATTGTATATGTAGCCATATATATTGTAATTATTTTAAATGAAAAAAAAGATAAAACCAAGCAAATAATAGCCCTTCCTACCACACCAAAATCCCAATGTTGTTAACAAAAGTAAATTCCAGAATGAATTTTATGATACCAGGTAATTTCCACAAAGATCTATAACACACCTGAGAGCTGACACTACATATTTTACACATATACATTCATATTTAAGGACACATTTCAAACTCATTAGCATGTGGCAAGAAAAATAAAGAATTTTATTGGGAGATAAAACAGCACAGGGTAAAAAAGTAGCTTGCTCAAATCAATTGTTTTTAAACAATTTCTGGCTGGTCCTTAATACCCAACATTGTCCTTAAAAACATATGATGAGGTAGAAAAACTGGTAGAAAAAACATTGAACAGTCCAGGTCTAGTTCTGCCTCTTTAAGCCATTTTATTTATGAGAGTTTGTGGAGGCCACCAAAAAATGTTCCTTATTGTGAAATAATTCAGATTATTTTGACAAGAAGCAATTTGTTTTCTGAAGGCTCCGGGAAACAACAACCCTTGGAATTGGAAGGAGATGCTGCAGACGAAGCATGTGTGTCACACATGACAAGGACATTGCTACGCCTCATTCCAGACCGGCAACCCCCTCCTGTTTGTCCTCAGCCTGTCATGGCTGAGGAGAAGGAAAGAGCAGATGTCCCATTTCCCAGGTTAATGTTACACAATTGATCATGCAAAAATGGTGTCCCTTGCCAAGTCAGACTGGAGGCGGGCTGCTTGGCTGCCCTGCTTGAGTTAGAACTGAATGCTCAACCCCAGATGCTGCCCTGGATCCCAAGGCTCCTCTTAGGTATACTGTGGTTCCAAACAGCAAAAATGGAGACGAATGGTCCAAGTTGCAGGATACTACCTGGCCCAAATATCTGGTGTACAGATACCTTGACAGAAAGGAATGCTGATAAGGGGAGAATTCCTGAGAGACCAGGGGAGTCGATTGCATCTCAAACTGATGGGATTAACTTGGAGAAAGGAGAGATGACATTCTTGTTATTTCTGAAATGTGCATGCCAGATTTAAGACCTGGGATGGATGGATGGATGGATGGATATACATATGGCAGATAGATACAAAGGTACACAAATGATTGATAGATGGGGGGGGGTGGAGATGACCTTATAAACAGACAAGGAAAGATCATGCAAGAATGCTTTGAGTTTTTCCTAAAGCTAAACACACACACACACACACACACACACACACAGCTATACAGACAGATTTGTGTCAAATGCTGAAAACAAAGCTTCAGAACTGCCTGCCCCTGAGAGTTTGCAGTCTGCTATCAAGCACAGAGCTTCTACACACATTCAGGACAGCCTCTGCCTCTAGAGGTCTGTAAGAAGGAAGTGATCAGAGAGAGGAGAGGTCAGCTGGCCTGGCGGAGTGAGCACTGGTGTTGGACATAGCCCATGTCTTCCATTTGCTATCCTGTCCATCATTCAGCTCTGAATTTCACCACAGTTCTGATGGACAGCTCAGAGTCACCTGTCTTAGCCAGAGTTCCTGTTGTTGCTTTTTTGTTGTTGTTGTTGTTATCTTTTTTTCCCCAGCTTCTTGTTAGTCTAGTTTCTAGGAGGCAAGTACACCCTGGGCAGTGTTGAATCCATGATCCTTTTGCTTACACAGCCTTGATTTCTGTCTTAGTGAGGGTTTCTATTGCTGTGAGGAGACACTGTGACCATGCCAACTCTTATAAAGGAAAACATTTAACTGGGGCTGACTTATAGTTTCAGAGATTTAGTCCATTATTGTCATGGTGAGCGGTACCACACAGGGTGTAGCTTGAGCATATGCGACCTCAAAGCCCAACTCCACAGTGACACACTTGTTCCAAGACTACACCTCCTAATAGCGCCACTCCTTATGGGCCAAGCCTTCAAACTCATGAGTCTACAAGGGCCATACCTTTTCAACCACAATTTTTAAAATCCAGGGGGTATAATTCCATGCCCTGTGCCTTTTTCCAAGTGTTAATCCCCATTCTGATTGCATGCTGTGTGTTGGGAATGTTGGAAGGACTAGAGAATGAAGTTCCCAACCTCAAATCCAGGGACAGGCTTCCAAGCTCCAAGGATGACTAATGGCATCAGTGTGTCAGACTTACTGTTATCTGTCTTCCTTGCAGGGCCAGCCCTGAGGCTCCTTTCTAACAGGCTCCCTCAGTGTCTAGCCCCAGAGACTAGAGTGGTAACTTACCTGCTAACACGTATTCACTTGGCTTCGTTCTCCCAGGATCAAGTCTCTGTTTCAGGAACACATTTCTTTATATTTCTTCTTATAGGACTTTTATTCTATATTAGGTTTAGAAGTCCAGGCTAAACTAAGACAGGGCCCTGTTGTGTGAGGTTTTAATATTGTAGCCTTTTGGGGGGGGGCCAACAACCAACTCCAAAGTAAATACATGTGGAGCCTTATTTTTAGTTATGAATGCCTGACCTTAGCTAGGCTTGTTTCATGACAATCTTTCTTAATTATCCCAACTTCCTTTTGCCTCTGAGCTTTTCTTTCTCTGTTTCTGTTTATCTTTCTTTACTTCTTTCTCCATGACTTGCAGTGTAGCTGGGTGGCTGGCCCCTCATATTCTCCTTTCCTTGTTCTTTTGTTGGTAGCTCCTTCTCGATTCTCTTTCTATTTATCCTCTCTGCCTGCCGGCCCCACCTATCCTTTCCCCTGCCTTGCTATTGGCCATTCAACTCTTTATTAGACCATCAGGTGTTTTAGACAGGCAAAGAATCACAACCTCACAGAGTTAAGCAAATGCAGCATATACAAAAGTCATACACCTTAAAAATAATTTTCCCTGACAGGGCCCTGGGGAAGTCTTCATCAGGGAGTGGGGGCAGGACCAGGGGAAATAGAAGCCTGTAGATTAAATGCCTCGTCTTCATCTGTCTGCTAGATAATTCCAGGAGGAATGTGCACATCTCACGTCTCGGGAGATCGCTGCATGGCCATCTGTCTGATGCGCCTCACATGGGCTTTCTTTTCCTTCCTTCACTCAGTACACTCTCTCCCTGCTGTTTCCCGGGATTGGTTTCTACCCAACTACCAGCGCCCAAGGCTCTGACATGGACTTTTGTTTTTTGGGCAACTCAAGCTCAGACTCAAAGTTTATGGGAAAGGAGGTGTGAAATGAGCTGGAACTTTAGCTATGGCTGAGAGGTAAAGGAAAGGTCAGAGGACATGGCAAGCAGGAAAACATAATGATCCAAGATGTGGAGGCAGGACTGGCTGGCCAGGACATTTTCAAGGGGTGATATAGTAGGCTAAGATTCACGGAAGAGTCTAGGTGTAAACTCCAAGGGAGAACACCAGAAAGGAGCCTCGTTTGCTTGCTTTACCTGAATAAAATGGCACCCAAACATGCACAACGCTGTTACAAACCTTCAAAGTTACTGGGCTCCTTTTGATTCATATCATTTTCTTACTGAGTATCTCTCTCTCTCTCTCTCTCTCTCTCTCTCTCTCTCTCTCTCTCCTGCTTTCCACTTGCTTGACTATCAAGTGCAGACTCTCTCCCTCTTGTGAGAAATACAAGGTGCTTGGAATATTAACTGTTGTCAGTCAGGCCCATACACGCTAAGGGACAGGGCTGTGACATGGCCCTTAAGCCATGCTTGCCTAAAGACTGAAAAAGGTTCCAGGGATAGTGGCTGTGCCAGCCGAGGGCACTCCAGCCTTGGCCTGGTGGCCTGTTATTTTCTGTCTTCCCTGTTGTTGACATTCTCCCAAATAAAAGGATCTAAAGACAGGCTCCTCCCTCTTTCTGCCAAGGAGCAGAGCTGACCAACTGACTAGGAGGAAATGCAAGCAAGTCAACAGAGCCTCCTGGAATGCTAGACAGGTGGCCACGGGAGGTCAGCGGGAGCCTGTGCAGGACGTGGGAGCTGCTGTGGCCTTAACACAGAATAGGGCCTTTAACAAGCCAGAGGTGCCCAGGTAGGGAGCGTCACTGCACAGTGTCCCTTTGTTCTCGCTGACGGGCACACAGAGGAAGGTAAGGCCTTATTTCGAGTGACTGCACTCCGGCTTCCTCTTCAAAGCTCATCTCAGGCATTGCAGGCTGTAGCATCCTGCTTTTCATCATCTCTTAGCTCTGCGCAGTCGGCCTGCTCAGCGAAGCATGTGCTCAGGGAAGGCTTGCTTTGCCTGAGCTCCTTCGGGGAATCACGGGGGGTTTTCCCCAAACATTTGCTCATTATTAGGGGCTTCCTCCGCCACCGGTTTTTCCACATGGCTGGATCTTGTCCATGCTCTGGGAGATATTCCACAATAACTTGCTGGAAAGCAATCATGGCTATACCGCAGGATGGGCGTCTAGTCGTGTGCTCATTGAGCTGAGAAAAAGTTGTCAGGAAGAGGACCTCCAACTCCCTCTGGGTCAGGGGGTGGAGAGAGCCGTAGGGTTGACACTCTGTGACCTTCCTCATCCTTCTGGACTTCAACTTCCCAGCTGCAAAGTTCAGATAATCTCAGTGTGCACTTGAATGAAACCGTCCTCTGTCCAGCGAGCCAGCTCAGAATGCTGCCCCAGCTCGCTTAGATTTTGCAATTCCCGACTCTGTTAAGCAACCTCTTCATTCCATTCTCCAGCGCCTCTTGTCTGGATGAAGGCAACGGCCCCTTGGTTCATCTCCTTGCCTTCTATCTGCTTCCAGTTTTTCTCCTCACTTCTGCCAGAACCCCATTTCTAAAGCAGAAGTCTGTTTTTAAACTTCCCGGGAACAACGAGGGAGTCTGTCTAAAGGGGCAGGACAATCACAGCCTTCCAATGACCTGAGCTCATGTCACCTTCCCGTGTGGCTCCCACAGGCTTGTCCTATGGTAGTATGCTTCTACTCTTCCAGAAGGCCTCCTTCTGCTGAATGCATCTCTCTTCGTGTCTGGCCTTTACCACCTTTGTGGACATGGGCGCTCGATGATCCACTGAGCTCCGGTTCTATTTCTGAAGTGAGATTGAAGTACTGATTTATACTGAAGAACAGGATGAAGGGTAGGAAAATTCTGAGTCATGCAACATAGTCAACAACATACTAGCATCTAATCCTTTTCCTAAATTCTTGTTTCTCCTGTAAAGCCAGACCCAGTGAGTACTCCTGTGAGAGGCTCCTCCACATCTCTAATTCAGAGTTGGTGTGGAATTCTGTCCATCCCCCTGTATTCCTACTGCCTATGTATTGGTCTTGTCCATCATCCCTGAACTCCTTGAGGAATGGACCTATTTTTATCTCCTCACCCCTGAGCCGGTATAAGGCCTTTCGTAGGGTAGGTACTCAGTGCATGTTAAATGAATGAACAAATGACTATTTTCACTCTCTGGTGGAAAGGACTTTCATTAAAAAGCCAAAGGAAGGAAACAGTCAGAATGTGTGGGCTTGTTTAGTCTGCTCTGCCCGATTAACCAGTCACACCCACATGCTCCATTTCCCCACTCCACTATGAGCTAGAGCAAATGTCAGAAGGTTATGTGGCATCCTGCCTCCCTTATCTAGATAGTTGTGGTGTGGCCAGGGCAGCCTCCACACCCCTTATCCAAACAGACAGGCTAGCTCTCCTCATTGGGACTGCTTCAAAAAAACCAAATTCATCATTTGTTGAATTCTGCAGGGGTAAATAAAATCATTGAAGATCCTCAAAGAGCCCTACTAAAAGTTTTCTGTGTGTGGGCTCAAACTGGAGGGGACAGCAGGACGCAAACGGATATATGTATAATGTAAGAGTGGCCTTGGAGGTATGTGTTCATGGGTGGAGAGGGGTGGCCTGGGCTGTAGAGATCACATTGAAAGGGGAATTGGTTGATTAAAATTTCACCTTTCTGAGCTTCATTACTATTATTATTATTTTGACAAAACAGACGATGAAAATTTCCATCTTACAGGTTGAAAAGATAACAGGAGCTAAAGGAGAGAGGTCCTTGATCGTTCCCAGAACACTAACAATAGTAAACATGTGACAATGCCCATCCCCACTCTGAGTGGGTAGGAAATAGAGAAATGACTGTCAACGGTGGTTGCCTATCTATTTGCCTCTCTGCAGGTCTTCTGTCATTTGAACCCAGCTCTGTGCAGCGGGAAAGGGGACTTCTAAGGCAACGACTGACCGCTGTGCTTCCTGGGTGTACAGTTGTTTAGCTAATATGGATACAGACACCATCAGCCAGTCAAAGGAGAAAGCGGAAAGGGGTCTAGGCATTTATTTCTTTGCCTTCCCTGCTGCTGGGTTGTGAGCTGATGGACCTCCCTCCACTGAGCAGAGTTCTTCCAGAAGTCCTGTCTGCCAGGTTCCAAGTAGAGCTCCTTGGGAACAACTGCCAGCCCCGTGAACTGGGAAGGTCCTGGGTCCCTGTTGGTGTGAGCTGCCTCCATCCTAGATGCCCCAGTGCCAGCTTGCCTTTCATTCGCTCGCAGCCTTGTAGAAAAGTCTGGCCATCCGTTTTCCGGTGTCTCAGCTCCAGGACCTCATTACCATAGTTGCCAACAGCTCCTGAGTGAGCAAGCAGGGCAACTGAAAGACCTTGGCCAATGTCACCAGCTTAGTAATTGGCTGAGTTTGTTTTCAAGTCAGGGTCTTATGAGATCGGCTTCCATGACAGCTTTGAGACTCAGTGTCGGCATTTGAGCCCTTAGTTGGCCTGAGATTTAAATAATGAAATTTAAGTTCTCTCACCCACATGAGCTAGCCAGTAGATTTACTTCCATAGTCCTTTTGCTATCATCTTGGAAGAAAGTGTGGAGGTTAGGGTTCAAAATACCACTAATTTTTTCTCATCTCTGGCAAGTGTAATTAATACAAGATCATATCTATTGCAAGTGTATAGATAACTGCCGAAAACTTGGAAAATTCTTTTGGCTTAAGCTGGCCAGATAATGTTTAAATATTAATTTTAATAGCAATAGATAAAAGTAGTACATCTCTAATACATCGAGGAATTTACTTTACTAGTCATGCAATAATGATCCATTGATGGTGGTAGTGACAACAGTGATGATGATGGTGATGATGACAGAGTATAACATTCCTTGAATGTTATATTAGTTTGGGCTAATTTGGGCTGCCAGAACTAACTAACTAACTAACTAACTANATATATATATATATATATGTATATATACACACACACACACATATATACATAATACACACACACACATTGATTTAAGCAAAATCAGTTTACTGCCTCACAATTGTAAACTGTGAAATTCGAGATCATGGGTCATGTTGCAGTAAGGTGAGTCTCTCCCTCAGGGTGCAGACAGCAGCTCCTGGCTATGTCTTTATATGGCCTTTTCTTAGTGTACTCTCAAAAGGTATGGAATAGTCCCAGAGGTTAAGTAGAAGAAAGGGAGGAAAGGCTTTCTCTGTAATCTCTTCTTTGAATGACACTAATCCTCTCTGATTAGAGGTCCATCCTCAAGACTGCCTTTGGCATTAGTTAGTTCCTTGGGTTCCCACCTCCAAACACATCTACACTGGATTAGAGTTTCTAGACACCAGTTGGAAGAAAGCACAAACCTTCAACCTATAACTAATATTATCTCTAGATCACAGTTTGTGCTAAACACTTTTATGTGTTATTTCATTTAGTGCCTACAAGAAGTATATGAGTTTGGAATTATTCCAATTCTACAAATCAAGAAAATGTTCTGAAGTTATTAATTTGTCTAAGATCATGTATCTAGTGAGCTTCGGTGCCAAGATTCCAACTGACATGATCTAATTTTTAAAAACAGTATCTTTGATCACCCCAACAATTTTTATGTCTTACCTAACTTCCACAAAGAAGGCAATCACGAGCCAAGAGGTCAAGTCTTTACCAATGCTACATAGTCAATTAATGGAATATGCAGAGCGGGGTTTTGAACTTTGGGTGCTGGCTCCAAAGCTCATCCTTAAACAAATCTATCACATTTGTTACTCGTTGACTTTTTAAAAAGCTCTTTCGGACTCATTTGTACGTTACTAGTGGGAGTTACAGCATATATTTAAACATGAGAAAACTTTGTTTCAAAGAGTTAATAGCTTGATGATTGTTAACTGCATGCGTAAATGTGATTTTAAAAATTCTTATTTCCTATTGGGAAAAGATATTACACTTAATAACAATTCATTCATTCATAGTTACATTTCATAATCCATTCATTCATAGTCCTGAAGAAATGGCTCATTTACTCAACGTTATCTCAGCATTTGCTACACCAGGGGTCAGTGAACATTTTCTATAAAAGGCAAGATGGTAAACACTATGGGATTGTGGGTTGCACAAATTTGCCACTGTAGTGCAAATCCAGCTGTAAATAACATGCAAATGACCAGAAGTAGTCTTAGCTCAATAAAACTTTATTGGCAAAAGTATCAGTCCATGAGCTGTAGTTCACCAGCTCATGTATTGTATGCTCTAAAAATAGTGTTTGGTAATGGAAATAAGATGATCTCAAGAAATTTGCAAACAAATTCGTGATAAAGCAATTGCCAAGTAAGATGAGATTGCCCTAGCACTCTGAAAGACGTTTTCCCGGAGTCCGAAGGGGCCATAGAAGAAAGACCAGAAATTTCTTCATTTATGAACAAGTGAGGAGGGAAAGGTGCCCTGTGGAGGAGGCAAGAAGCTGTGCCATTAGGTGAGTATCAGAAGAGCTGGCATTTCAAGACATTCAAGCACTTAGAGTCAGAGAACCACACAAGAGGGTGAGTGGAGCACACAGCCTAAGCCTTCCTTGATGCTTAGCCCACATAGTCCTTTTGTGGTGTTAGGTGGGTAACATGATATTTATAAGCATTTATTTTCCTCCTGAAAATGTCAAACCAGTATTTCCTTTTCAGGGTTGCTGTAAGGCACAAGCAAAGCAATGAATGTGGAGAATTTAGCATGGTACCTGGCACACAGCGAGGGCTTGACAAGTGGTACAAATGAAGATTTTGTTACTCTGACCTGAGAGATTTATCAGGGATTTAATACTTATGGCAGGAAAATCTACCAGAAAATGATGTCAGCACACTCCAGAAGGCATCACGAGAGGCTGAGCGAAGGCAGGAGGGAGGAGGATAAAGAGGGAGAGAGGGAGGTAGACAGTATTGGAAGGCTCACTTGATGCCATCATGAATGATAAAGAAGGAGTGCAAACTCTTCCAGTGTGTGAGCTATCTAGTGATTTCAGTATGAGCTGAGGAGGAAGCAAACACACATTTCAGAAGATAGTAAGAAACTTACTAGACAATGCTCTTGGAGCATCAGTGAGATGCAGCAAAGTTATCAAGAATGGTATATAGGTGGGTTCAATAACACGATGGACATGGTTAGCTGCTAGGAATTGGAGTGAAGCAATGATTATAATTTTCTTGAGAATTTAATAGGAGGAAGGAGGAAAGTGAGAAGAGATGCTAGTGGAAGATGAAAAGGTGACTTCCCCTTCCCCCCTTTCCTCTGGCAGAGATGACACACTCAGGGAAAATGAACTTTCCAGAGGAGGTAAATGCTAAGTGACTGGGAGAAGGTCAAACGGATTTGGTTTGAACAGGAAAGGAGCCTACTAGCCTGGCCCAAGATTTCAGGAGGGACGATCTGCACTGATAATAATGTTAAAATTTGTGATTTTGAAAGCAGAGTTTTCAGGTACTTACCTGGCAGGGTTGTTCTCTCTTTGCAGCTTCAGCCAGTTTGTGTGCGAAGAAAGACGAAGTCATGAGGAGGACCGGAGCTTTGCTCTGACAATGAGCTCAAATGAGCTCTGAGATCACACATTTGTAATGGCACTCAACCAACCAATGGTGGCATTCCTTTCAGCAGGGCTCAGCAAAGGAAGAGAGAGACAGAGACAGAGACACAGAGACAGAGAGAGACAGAGACAGACAGAGAGACATAGACAGTGATAGAACTTGGGAGGAAGAGGGCATCGGCAACATATGCCTAAAGTGGTGGACCGCAGGGTTCAGTGGATAATGAGGTGAAGCAGGAGATGGAGAGTGTGGTGGGGAAGATCAAGGAGCGACTGGGTCTTGGTAAGATGAGAAAATTCGTGTGGTAGACATGAGAAGACAACTGAGCTGATAAGTTGTTGGGGTCAGGGAACTGTCTATTAGAATTTAAAGTTTCTGAATGAGGCAATAAGTTCCATGCTATAGCCAGAAAATGTATCATTATGTTGGAGCTATAGTCACAGTGTATAATTTACTCATTTGCAAAGCCTTTTCACATATTCCCACAGCCTATAATGAGGAGAGTGCAGAAATTATGTCAATTTTTTATCTTCATTTACTCAAGACCATGGGGGCTTGAAAATACTTAAAATATTTCTTTCTTTTTTAGATATAGATTTTTTCTCATACAATATAAGCTGAATACAGTTTCCCCTCCTTCTCCTCTCAGTTCCTCCCCACCTGCTCTTCTGTCTGGATCCACTCCCTGCCTGTCTCTCATTAGAAAAGAACAGGCTTCTAAGAGATGACAACAAAATAGATACAAGAAGATAAAACAAAACCCTTCATATCAAGGTTGGACAAGCCAACAGAAAAATACAAGAGCCTCAAGAAAAGGCAGAATTGGAGACACACTCATTCACAGATTCGGGAGTCCCATAAAAGTACTAAACTAAAGGCTATCGTATATATGCAGAGAACCTGGTGCCGACTTGTGCAGGCCCTGTGATGGCTGCTTCAGTCTTTGTGAGCTCATATGAGCTTTGCTCGGTGGTTTGAGAGGACTTTGTTCTCCTGGGTCCTCCATCTCCCTGACTCCGTGTCCCTGACTCCTTCTGGCTTCTCTTTCCCTGGGGTTCCCTGAGTTCTCAGAGGAAGGATTTGATGGAGACATCTCGATATTTAGAATCGACACAGGCTGGTGAAGTGATAGAAATTCCAACTGGGATAAACTTACTAGCATCTCGACCAAAGGTGAAAAAATTCAATTATCCCCATCAGCAGAGACATACTGGTGTTGTCTAGACAGTGATGTTCTATGTGGGCTTGGTTTGGCAAAACAAATATCAATAGATTTGTGGTCCTGGAGGTTTCATACCCACAAGCAAACACATTGCTTACTTACCCAGCCACACCTGGTTATATCCCAGTGATTAGGTGATTGGCTTCTCTGTCTCTCTCAGCAGAAGCAGGCTCCTGGAAGTCCTGCTTTTCATTACTCCTGTGGGCTGGATCCTCCCCTGAGCTTTTTAGGGCTCTTGGCCTGGGTGAAGATGGATGTAGATCATATCCAGCAGCTGTGGGGAGAGGAGGGTCAAGGCAGCAGGCACAGAGTGAGCTAATTCATCCAAATGGCATAGCGGAGGTGGGATGGGGAGACGGAGGCCTCCCAAAGAGGGCAAGGGGGAGAAATGCCCTTCCAGTTCCCTCTCAGATTTCTCCCTTCCTTCCCTTGCTGTCTGCTGGCCTATCCTGGTCCCAACCTGGGTGTCAGATTCCACCTCAGCCCCTGGTGCGTGTGCTGGTTCCTAAACCAGTTCCCACATCTTGGCCTATAAAAGTTGTTAACTCCTTCCACTCCCCCACTTTCTAGTTCAGCAGGAAATAGCTCTCCAGGCAGGCCATCATGGTGCTGCTTATGGATTCTGTAAATCTATGGATTTAGTCCTGGTGCCATTTTGTTTAGTGAGCTTGTCTGCTTCACTTTCTCTAGAGTTCATTCTCTCGTCTGTGGAATCATTTTGTTGAGGTGCTCGTCATTGACAAAGAGGTACCTTTGTAAACGTCAGTTCAGCATCCCAGCAGTATCCCCCTGGGCTTCTGGGTTAAGGTCTTCAAGGTCGTGTTGATATTCCAAATGAACATCCATCTTCCCTTGCCTTGCCTTGTTTAAGAACAGTGGTCCTTAAACTATAGTGTCAATGTTGTCAACCTAATTGCCTAAGGAGCTTATTAAAGATTGTGTTGCTGGGTCTACACTGAGTTTCTGATGGGATAGATCTCCAGGTCTGTTGGATGCTGTAATCCCGGGGCCATCCCTAGAACCATGGCTGTGGGGCTTCATTGCTTAGAACTGGGTACGGTTTACTTGAAACAGTGTCAGCCTCATGACTAGCTGGCTGACATAAATACACAGGCACCAGACTTCTTTCTGTTAATCAGTTAATTGTTAGAGTGTATGATGGTGTCAGCATGTGTGCGTCTGTGGCGGTGGGGGGGGCATGGTGGTGGTGGTGGTGGTGGTAGTCATGGTGTACATGTAGAGATCAGAGGACAACTTTGAGGAGCTAATTCTCCCCTTCCATGTTTACCTGGGTTCCAGGAGCTGAACTTAGGTTTCAAGGCTGTGAGGCAAGTGCCTTTACCTGCTGGGCTATCTCTTCCTTAATGAAGACCAAAGAAGGGTTTAACAGGAAAAGTTGTATATCTGGTCTTTAAAAATGAGAGTAGTCAGTCAATAAGTGTAGAATGTTATGATCTTAGCTATCATAGTTATCTAGTTGGTAGGGTAAGATGGGAAAGGTATGAGCTTGGAATCAGATGCAACACAGGTGCAATCCTGGTCCTGTACAGATGCTAACTGAAGTTGGACCAGTTCTTAAACTCCTCAACTTCACCTTCTACACTGCATTCGCTGCTCTTTCCCCTAACTTAAAATAGGCAACCAAAACTATTTTTTGAAGGGATGGAGAGATGGCTCAGTCGGTAAGAGCACAGCTGTGCTAGCATGAAGAACTAAGATCAAATCCCCAGCACCTGTAACTCCAGCACTGCAGTGGGCAGAGTCAGGGGGATAGCTGGGACTTGATGGTCAGCCAGTGTTGTCTCAGGGGCACAGGGGAGAGTGACAGAGCAGGACACCCTCGGTTGTCCTCTGCCCCCTGTGCATGCCCATGCATGGGCCTGCACAACTACACACAGGGGGTCATGAGGCACACCATCTCTCTCTCTCTCTCTCTCTCTCTCTCTCTCTCTC
>LOEQ01009218.1:0-18151 GCA_001685075.1 Bramus lutescens
GCTCACCGTCCTAGATCTTGATGGAGGGGGGAGGACCTTGGTCTTCCCACAGGGAAGGGAACCCTTACTGCTCTTTAGACTGGAAATGGAAGGGGAGGGGGATGGTGGAAGGGGGAGGAAATTGGAAGGGGGCAGGAGGTGGAAATTTTTAATAATAATAATATAAATTAATAATAATAAAAAGAAAATAATTAAATAAATAATACATTATCAACTAACAAATAAAGTATTTTCTCATGGAAAAAATCTTAGAATGTTTGGGAAGGAATTCTAGACACACTAAAATCAGAGTAACACAGCTTCTTGCTATGTTTGCTGGCAGTGTGCCACAGCTTCTTTAAGAGAGGTCTTCCTGATTCAGCAATAGGAAAAAAAGTGAGGTTTCAAAACAATGACTTCTTGTTCTGCTCTGCCAGCATGAACTCTGGCTCTTTAAGAAGGCCCAGCATTTAAATGGGTTTTGTGAGCAGAGTGCTACTTTTTTAATAGCAACATAGATCCACTGAAGGCCTGAAAATGGGATGGTGAGTATGGTTTACAGAGGTGGTGAATGGACCTGCACCATGTTAAGCTGAGTGGAGTGGAAAGGCAAAGCAGCCTTAGTTCTAGCTATACTGATTAGTGTTTCAAAAATTGGTCCTGGTTATAAAGGGACTACAGATATGCAATAAAGACCGATTCAGATTAAAAAGACCTCTAAATGGGTCACAGTGTTTCAAAAATGTACATAGGCTTGGGAGTGAGAAAAAAAGACTACCGAGTTATGAAAAGAAGTGAATTTTTTTAAATAAAGTTTTAATAGAGACAGAGTAAGTGTGTAGAACAGGTAATAGAGTAAGAAAAAGAAGCCATGTAAAGACTGAATATATGCAGAGAGTCTGGATTATGTATATTATTGTGTCTTCTTTGAATCTTTTCACTGGGAAAGAGCTAAGTACAGAGAGACATTTCATTGTATGGGCTGCTAAACTAAACAAACATGAATTTTTAAAGTATTTTGAGTTAAAAATTTGGGTCTAAAGATTTGTTGTTTTGGAGAAAGGATTCTGATTTTGTTTCCATGGAGGATGAGAACCTGTGGATTCCTACCAGACTAATATGATTTGATGGGCCCAAACCCCCTAAAAGGTCTCCATAAACACCACCAAAAATTACTTTACCCAACAAAAATCAGGAAGCAATTTGGAAAGAACTATGCCCAAATTCCCAAAATGATTGTTCATAAATGTTTGTTTACATTTAAAGTGGGAAATGCTATAGATATGAATGCTTTGATTGGAACGGATCTTGGTTTATTGATACAAATTTTAGGACAATTTTGTTATATGTATATTTCTGCTCTTGATTAAGGTATTGTGCTTGTGCAACTCATTTAAAAATATAATATAAATATAATATATAATTAAGAAATATATGTTAATAGAGTGTCACCTATATTATTTAAGCTTCTAGTCATGTTAGTTAGATTTTCTAGATATATAGTGATATATTTCAGTTAGATAGATAAACTTCAGCACTTTCAAAGACTTTTAGAATGTGGAATTTAAAATGTTTTAAGAACTTAGACTTTTCATGATAATGAGGCACATCTGCTCCTAACAACACCAATTGCTTCAAGAGAAAGATGGACATTGAAGAGGCTCCTTATGGAGTTTGTTAGCCATTTGGGCAAGAAACTGCTCTTGCCTGAACTGTTTGACTGGACTTGCAGGGTTCACTAAAAAATTACTTCTAAAGCTGCCTAAAGAAGGTAAGACAGTCCCTTCAGGGTTCCTGTTTCATGAAAGAGTCTGTCAGACATTCTGCAGGACACAAAAGAAAGCAACTAATGGATTTTGCCATTACAAAGCAGAATAGATCTTCAAATTTTCTGCTTCATAGAAAAGTCCACCAGATACTATGGGCCTCTATGTTGAAGATGAGTGCCCCAATGTTACAAAAGAACTTTGGGTGATTTTCCAGGCATCAAAATGTCTCTGTCAATTCTAGAGTTTGGAAGTTGCTTATAATGCACTTCCTGTTTACTTAGATAATATTATATCCTTCTGGAGTCTCTGACGGAGTTGAAGAATAATTACAGCTTTCCTTAGTTATGATAAAAGGTAGATGAGATATAAATGTTGTAACTGTAATTCTTGCTTGATACCTATTTTGTTATAAGTAATCTTGCTACATTAAACTTAGAACCTTCCCTTTTATTTTAGACAGAAAAGGGGAGGTGACATATGCTGTGAATATGTTTTATTGCCGTTGGTTAATAAAGAAGCTGCTTTTAGCCAATGGCTTAACAGAGTAAAGCCAGGCTGAAAGAGATATATAGAGGCAGAGGCAGAGAGATGCCATGTAACCACCCACAGGAGACAGACACACTGGAACCTTGCTGATAAGCCACAGCCATGTGGAGATACACAGATTAATAGAAATTGGTTAATTTAAGATATAAGAGTTAATCAAAAATACGCTTAAGCAATTGGCCAAAAAGTATTGCAAATAATATAGCTTCTGTGTGATTATTTTGAGTCAGGGAAGTTGGGAAATGAACTAGCAGCTTCTGCCAACACTGAGCCACCACTGGTAAGAAGGGGAACCATTGCCCTTGGAGGTAATATCAGCTTCTCTTGATGCATGTGTCTATATGGAAAAAGAATACTTTGTGTTAAACTTTGTGAAAGTTAAGATCCATTATCAGCTTCATAGGATCTCAAATTACCTAAGAGACAAATCCATGGGCATATCTGTAAGAGAATTTTTAGATTGGGTTGATTAAAATAGAAAGACCCACCATAAATATGAGTGGCATCGTCATTTGGCTGAGGGCCAAATGAATTCATAGCATAGACAAGACATTTCACAAAGCCCCACCCATATCTCAGAAGCTTCAGCAGCTGGAGTAGAGAGTCAATTTTCTTCAGGGATTGGGCTCCTATTAGGTTGCCCATACTCTGGTGAATGACCCTCTGCCCATGCACGTATGAAGAACATTGACTAGACTTAGTGACATAACAGGAAAGGACATGAAGCTGTTAGGGGGCATGGCAGTTGTAAGCAAGCATCTAGGAGGACTTGGAAGGAAAGTGGGAACTGATATGATGAAAGTACATTGTAAATATGTATGAATCTTTCAAATAATTGACAATTAAGCTATTTTAAATAAATCCAGGAGATTTAAATGGTCATTAAAAGTATCCTCTCGCTCAAGTGTGTGTAAATAGTCTGATTAGTCAACCAGTCTGCTATAGTTTCTCTATTTCACTTGGCCCTTTACCAAAGCTTCTGTGCATCCACCTCTGTGGTTCTTCATTCCTCCAGTTTCCAGCATCACTACAGAGATGTTTCAAGAAAGGCAAACTCTGGGCCCTTCAAAGCTAACCTCAGCTAATGATGACCCAAGTTGAGCTTTTGGTAGCTATAAGTCTATTTAGTATATACCTGTGGTCCTCAGAAGAACACTATCTTAGTTAGGGTATCTATGACTGACAAGACACCCAGACCACAGTAACTCTTTTAAAGAAAAACATTTAATTGGGGTGGCTCACTAATTGTTCAGAAGTTTAGTCTATTACCGTCATGGTGGGAAGCAAGGCAGCATGCAGGCAGACTTGTTGTTGGAGAAGGAGCTGGGAATTCTTACATTTTAACCCATAAGCAACAGGAAGTGGTCTGAGACACTGGGCATGGCTTGAGCATAGATGAGACCTCAAAGCCCATGCCCACAATGACATACTTTCTCCAATAAGGTCACACCTACACTACCAAAGCCACACCTCTTAATAGAGCTACTCCCTGTGAACATATGGGGGCCAATTACATTCAAGTAGGACTACAGACTTGGTAGTCCTACTTTTCCACCTGGCCCCAGGGTCACTAGCTTGCTTTTGATTCACCACCCTTTGACCCTTAGACCTGGAACCACTCATCCATCTTCCTCTCAGTCTTAGTAAGCAAGATGTGTGTCTTTTAGGTCTCTAAAAGCTTTTTTTAATATAAAAAAGGTCTGAATATGTTCACTGACACAAGAACACAGAGTTTCTCATCTTATCCCCCAAGAGTGACAGCCCACTTTTGAGGAAGGAAATTCTACCATTCTAAGGAAACCTGGCCCTGGGGACTTGTTCCATCTAAGAGGGTATTCCTTAAATGATGCTAAAGAGATTACACCTATTCTCTGACTGCAGGTGACCTGACTTCTTTGACTCTGATGTGATCTTCCTAGAATCCAGATAAAAGAAAGGAAAAATTAATCTTTTATGAACTGCATGCCTATATCTCTAACTTTATTTCTTAAAATATCATATGCCATAATGTGAAAATATTTCATTAATCACAGCACACAATTCTGACAGTAGTTGTAGTTCAAAAAGATGGATGAAACAGTTTAGCCTAGTTAAAAAAAAGCCCAATATAAAGAAACTAGGAAAATAAGCCCAATCTGCAACTTATGAGCTGTAATTTTGCTCATGTTATTTACCTTCTCTGAAAATTCATTTGTAAATTGAAGATCATGCATGTATATATGTAGGGAGAGGTATTTATAACAATCACTTAGAGTTGAATAAATCTCAAAATGACACAGCAAAATATCTGCATTAGCTCCAGGTACATATTACCAAGTGCTCAGTAAATTATGGCTATTAGGCCACTTAGTTATTATGTCTCCCTTAGTTACTGTTCTGCTGCTATAACAAAATAGCTTAGGGTGGATAAGTTGTAAAGAATAGAATTTATTAATCATCATTCTAGAGGCTGTGTAGTCCAGCAAGACATTCAATGTTAGAGATGGCTTGTCTCATCTTGTTAAACAATAGAAGGGAAATTTGGGACCAACAACTCCACCATACTTTTTTAAAGTCATTAAACTCATGTGTAGAAGCTCTAGCCTCACAAGTGAATAACTTTGAAAGACCCTACTTCTTAATTATATGACATTGGTGACAAAGTTTTAACATGGACTTTGGAGGTCACACAAACACTCAATACAGCTACTGCATAGTGAATGCAGTGAACCTATGTGGTAGTAATTACGGTGCTCACTTTTCAGGTAACATAGCTAAGGTCTAAAAAAAGAAATTTGTGCTGTGGAAATTACTTTAACTAAGTAAAAATGTGTTGCATTTGTTTATGCTGCAGAGCATTACTTTAACTGTGTAAAGGTGTGTTTGTTTTGTTTACGCTGCATTTGTTTAATGATGTAAGGATGTGTGTTTAATTATGGAAAAATGTGTTGCATTTGTTTCACTTTGCCTGCCTAAGGCACCTGATTGATCTAATAAAAAGTTGACTAGCCAATAGCTAGGCAGGAGAGGGATAGGCTAGGTTGGCAGGCAGAGAGAGTAAATAGGAGGAGGAATCTAGACAGAGAGAGAAGAAGAAGAAAACAAGGGAGAAAGAGAAACACACACCTAGGGCCAGAAGCCAGGCAGTCACCAGCCAGACACTGGAGGAAGCAGGAAAGTAAGACATACAGAAAGAAGAAAGGTAAAAAGACACAAGGCAAAAGGTAGATAAAGAGAAACAATTGAAATCAAAAGAGCTAACCAGAAAGACTAAGGTATGCCAAGCATTTATCACTAATAAGAATTCTCCATGTCATGATTTGGTAGCTGGTTGGTTACACAGAAAAAAGCCTGGCACAGGGTGTATCTCCAGAATTATACATCTAGATATCAACAAACGGACTATTTGTAGCTGACTGTCTACACCGGCCACATCACAGACCAAGTCTATGATCAGAAACTTCTAGCATCATTCATGTCCACTCTCAGGGACCTTCAGGTAAGGTGCTGCAGCCAGTCTTGGTGTCTCTCAATACGATGGTTTTAGGCTACAAACTGTAGGTCTTTACCTCCCACTCCAGATCTCATCTTATGTAGATAACCATTACACAAAAGAGTAGGCTCAATAATCAGCATATTTCAAACCTCTGTCCCCATCACTTATGCTGCTATGCCCCAAAACAAATCACATAATTAAACCCAACACCAGGGTGCAAGATAAAACTGCTGTTCATACTGGACTACCAAAGAATAAGAGGATAGTCATTGAACTGTAGTACAAACTCTGTACGGAGCCTCACTGTTTCCATTAAGTACTTGACTACTGTCTCTCAATTGGTGACTAACCCTCCCCCAAAATTATGAAAGCACTCATTCACTATTAATGGGCATGAGATTTGCTTACTCACCTAGTTTATAGCTCTTTCATGCCCCTGAGAGCCCAGCTGGAGGGAAGATGTAAAGTTGATCACCCATCATTCCATGCTCATCCCAGAGGCCAGGTTGTGCAGCTCCAATAAGCAACCTGCTGGTCCTACAGTTCTGCCATGCTTCGCTCTGTTAAAACTTTATTGGACACAGTATGTTAACTCAATTAATACTGAGAATGACACGGGCAGGTGTCACCAGGTTTGCAACCAATTAATTTTGTCCTTAATATCTTTTTAAATTACAAGCTACCAAGCTTAACATGAGCCACATCCCTTCACACATTGTTTTAATTTGGTTCTGCCTTCTCCATTAGCGTCCATTGCCAGGGTCCCAGGAAGCCGTCACCAGCATGCGCAGCTTTCTTCCAACAGTCGTGAAAAGTTTCCCTCCCCAACTGAAAACACAAATCAGGCTATTTAGCAGAATCTCATGTTGTTGGTAGACTTTTTAATTTTGTTTCTTCCTTATGAATCGAAAATGTGCTGACTCTATTTTTCACATAGCGATCCTGATTTAGAAAACCTAGACACAGAAGCAATCCAAAGCCAGCCTGAATTACCACCTAAAAATGTGTGAGAATGGATTGAAAAACACCCCAGTGTTTGCCCTGAAATGGCTTTTGTACTTGTCCTGTCAAGGTGCCCCAGACCCCAACTGGCCCACAATGCTTTGATATCCTCAGCCCAGAAAGTTAGAGGGCGACTTATTTTCCCAGAGGCTGTTGGCTTGCCCATCTATAACCTTCAGAAAATAAAGCCACATTGTATGTAACATTCGACATAGAAAAAGTGAACTCTTGATTGTAAGTTCCATTTTGCTTCCTACGTTGACTCTTGGACTGCTTCTTGAAAGTGAGACTCCACGTGGTAAGGAGAGACCCTCTGTATTAGATGCATAGTTGTCAAGGTGAAAATAGAATCACTGGGAAAATCAAAGGAGATGCACTTGAGGGTTTTTCACAAAGGAACTTTGCAACTTTTTCTCCTGAGATAGGAATTTGGAGATTATTGACAGAAAAGTAGCCACACAAATGAACTCAGATGCATTCATGGGACTCTCAGGAATGTCCTATCCTCACTATTTCTTGTATCCTTGAACCAACACAACAGAACAAGCTCTCCATTTCTTCTGCTCATAAGACATTTTGCATCCCTATTGTCTTTGGGATTATTCTTGAAATCCTTCTGTCAGGAATAATCCATCTAAAACTGCTCATTCATCTCATAGAACACTCTATCACTGATCACAGCCTCATCCTTATTTTAACTGTTAAATTGAAATAGAGTCTTTCTAAATTTCCCAGGATGGCCTTGAACTCCCTCTGAAACCCAGGAGCCCTTGACTTTCAATTTTCCTGCCTCAGACTCATTAGTAACTCGGATCACAGGCATATACCATCACACCCACCTTGGAAACTTCAATCTGACACCCATCACTTGGATTCCTCAGATTCCCTTTGAAGATCTAATGCATTTGCTGTCCAAAGCACCAAAAAGCATTACACCAAGCTGTCTCATTGAATGATTTAGATACTGGCTTGAGCTTGCCATGGCCCAGAACAGACCTCCTACATTCTTTGTTTAAAAGCAGTTTTACTGCTCACTGGTAATTAAGTTGTATGAGTGTGGTGAGACAAAACACATAGCTATGCAACAAATTACATGAAGCAGATTTATCACATGTGACTCTGCAGAAAGGTACAAAGGAACTAGGATCTGTTGTGAGTGGAGCCCCACAAGGCTATATAAGGATGCACAAGACAAAAGAACTTTCCGTTGTGCCCACATTTGTCACAGCTAAGGGGATCTCTGGCTATAGGTCTTGTGGGTCCTACTTATGAGCAAAACTTTGAAAGAGATCTCATTTCTAGGAGAGGGAAGCAAAGGCCATGGTCAGCCCTAGCTTACTGAAATGGTACACTCACTTGCTGGAAGGAAATTTGGAAAGGCCTGAGCTATTTCAAGGTCTTCCCTAACTCAGAATATGGCATTTTTAGTCTTCTCCATAGCTCATAAAACTATAAACAAGAAAGGAAGGGGAGGAACAACCAGGTTGCTACCCCCGGATGGG
Source organism: Bramus lutescens (assembly GCA_001685075.1). Classification (NCBI taxonomy): domain Eukaryota; kingdom Metazoa; phylum Chordata; class Mammalia; order Rodentia; family Cricetidae; genus Bramus; species Bramus lutescens. Next base: position 8,274 of record LOEQ01009218.1, read on the forward strand.
CCTGTATTTTCCGTGAGTGACAAGAAGCAAGTATCACAGCGTAGAGGTGCTCACTCCCAGGAACTCTTGCTACCTAAGTTTTCCCCTCTCTTGCAAAGCTGGCCTGGCCTTCAGCTTCTCCATGAGGCATTTTCCTGAAGCTCTCATAGGTACTCCCTAGCAAGGAACTTTCTAGAATGTTATCTTCCTTGCAACCTCAACTCTTATTTTCCTTTCCCCTTCTCAATATCACCCCACATGCACCACTTCAAATCTATGGAGGGTTCGGATCTATAGACTAGGTGGCCTCTCTTTAAATGTTCTCCAGGAATCTGAGGGACAAGCTGGGGAAATCTCCCCCAATATTCACTGCTTCCTTTGGAGTCTTTAAAGCCATGAGACTGGCAGGTTTCAGGTCTTCTGCTAATACAGGGTCAGAGCTCTCTGCTGGGGACGTAAGGAAATGATCCATACCCAGTCCCAAAGGCTAACATTCTACTGCAACCTCAGACAAACCTTCCATAAGGGTTATCATAAGTCTCCCCACACTAAGTGTGGCCTCCACCCTGTCATGGGCAAACCCCCTAAGTTGTCATCTGGAGGAAACAGCAGCTTTGGTTCATGGAAGCACCCACTTCATAGAGAAGTTCTGCTTCTGGTTCCCAGCACTGAGCCCAGGAGGGGATTCACACTGCACAATCTGAGTGCAGATCAGCTTGGGCTCCTTTAGGGAAATTCTTTTTGTTTGTTTGACTGACCGGCTGGCTGACTGGGGTTTGAGACAGGGTATTGCTTTTCTACCATAGGTTGGCCTATAAACTGGGGTCTTCTTATCCCTGCCTCTTACACAATGGGGTTACAGATATACTCCAATACTCCCAGTTTTTCTGGGCCAAGTCTTAAGCAGAAGGCAAATTTAATGACTTGTCTGATAACCACTAACTATTTGTAGACTCGGAATGACATCAGTCCCCATTTCAAGAATATTTCTGTAGTGAGCTCAGGAAATATAAAACCTCACAGAGAAAAAGCAATGTTTCCTCTAAGGAGATATCTCAAGGAAACTCTTACTCTATACTCATGCTCTATACTCAAAGTTCAATGTGTCTGAGGATTGCACAAGTTATTTTTAAACACGGGCCACCAGATCCTATTCCTGCAGATTCAAACTCCATAAATGAAGGGCAGAGAATGGACTTTGGCAGGGGACATGATACTAGTCCTGCTCAAACCAAGGAGACTTTGAGAACATTTCTATGATTTTAGACAATTAAAGGGGCAGAGAGTTGAGGAACCTATGGTGGAAAAGCTTGGTGCCATCTTTCTTTTCCTTCAACCAAAACAAAGATTTTTTTTGCACTTCACACGTCTTAGCACTGTGTGAAATTTCATTTGGATCAAGGTTCCAGTAGTAGAGCAGAAAGCATTCTCCAGCTTGTGTCAACATGTGGAATTGTACTGTAAAGACAGAGAAGAGGGGTGACTGAAGAAAGCACCCATTCATACAGCGAGTTAAATAGTCACGGTTCTCCTTTGGACCTCTTTGCAGCACTGAAAAACACTGTGACCAAAGGCACTTGTGGAAGAAAGAGTTTGTTTCATCTCACCAGCATAGTTCATCATTGATAGCAATCAGGGCAGGAACTCATGCAGGGCAGAACCTGCAAGATGGCAGGAGTCATGGAAGAATGCTGCTTTCCTGACTTGCTTTCTGGCTCACAGTCAGCTGCCTGTCCTATGGAGTCCAGGCTCATCTTCCTAGATACAGTACCATCAATGAATAAAATGCCCGCAGGTAAATCTGAAGGAGGCAGTTCTTCAACAGAGCTAGTCTCTTCCAAGGTAAATCTAGGTTGTGCCAAGTTGGCAAAACTAATCAGTATAGTCACTACAAACTAAAACACCATGTTTGATGATGGAGTGAAAAGGTAACAAACTATTCCAGGGCCTTGGATGTGTATAACAAGATAAACCTGCAAGCAAATCATGATAAATTGGTAAGGTGACAGATACATTAACTAGCTTGATTTACTCTTTCTTTGGTGTAGATATGTATCAAAACACCACATTGAGCCTTGTAAATATATAAAGCTATTCCTTGGTACCCATGAAGAATTGGCTCATGAACTCTGAGGATATCAAAGGTATAAAAATCCTTAGAAGCTCAAGTCTTTTCTACAGTATGGCATACCGTAACATTTAAATAATCTATGCACATCCTCCCATATACTTCAAATCACTTATACATAAATGGAATACTTAAGATTTTTAAAATATTTGTTATTTTATATAATTTAGTAAATAATGATAATATATACTAATAATTCTGGTAATGCTTTATATAATGTATTATTTTGATAATAATATAAAACATAAAAATAATAATATGTTCATTCCTCAGTTGGTTGATTGCACAGAAAGGGAACCTACAATTATGAAAGACTAACTGTACAATTATTATTCATCAAATGTATAAATAGCAAATGAGTGTGACTAATGTCATGTAGCCGCTGTGATGAGCTTCTTTGTTGTCAGAATATTTCACATGTGACTCACATGCCATATTCCTACCTGCTCTGGGGAAGGGTTTGCTCCTTCTAATAGGTTTCAGATTTGACATCTTTCATCCCTCTAAGAATGAGCCACACACAACTGGTTAAAATCAGCATTCAAACTGAAAGCTGTGTGCTGTCCCTGATTCAGGATTCAGCAGGAACATTTTACAAATCCACCCATGTAGGTGTAGGAAAGAATCCAAAGGCGGGATAGTGTTTGACAGTATCTTGAAAGATGAATAAACTATATAAAGGTTTCAAAGATGGTAGAAAAGCTGAAGACAGTGGTGAGGTTTACCAGAAGACAAAAAGTCATGAACCTCATTAGATTATAAATCAGGAAAGTAAAAAGGGACCATGGGATGGGGGGTCCCTAGAAATGGGAACAGCAGGATGGATACAAGTGATATGAAGGAGAAACGAAAAATGAGGAGAGAGATTTTAATTGGGAAGTGAGAGGGAGATCAATGCCAAAGGAGAGGGAGAGAAGAAAGATAAATTGTACTAAGGATGCTTGAAAACACCTTAAAGATACATTATTTTTATCTACCTAAAATTACATATCACAAATATAAAAATTATATAAAAGCAATGCAAACAGAGATTGCTTGTTTGTTTCCCAGCCAACACTGCTTGACCAATAGCTTAGGCGTATTCCTACCTATCTCTTATATTTTAAATTAACCCATTTCTATTAATCTGTGTATTGCCATGAGGTTGTGACTTATCAGAAAAGTTCTGGAGGTGGCATCTTTATCCTTCTGCAGCTACATGGCATCTCCCTGGCTCTTCCTACTCTCTCTATATATATCTCTGTTCAGATTTCCTGCCTGGCTTCATTCTGCCCTGCTGTAGCCGAAGCTGCTTCTTTATTGACCAATGGTAATAAAACATATTCATAGAATATATTCACCTATCCTTTTCTGTCTAAATAAAAAGGAAGGTTTTTACTTTAACATAGTAAAAGTACATATAATAAAATAAGAATTATAGTTACAATACTTAACCCATTTACATTTAGCAAATTAAGGAAAATATTCCATCATCTATCTATCTTTGTGAGCCCAGTTTTATAGCTATTTTATATTTTATCAAAACTAGGGAAAACTATAATTATAACTATCTGTTCTACAACTCCATCAAAGACCTGAGAAGGATATAATATTACCTAAGAAAACAGGAACTATATTGTAAGCAACTTCCAAAACTCTAGAATTGATAGAGACATCTCACTGCCTGAACAGTCACCTAAAGTTCTTTTGTAACATTGGGACTTTCATCTTCAGCCTACAGGCCCATAGTATCTGGCAGACTTTTCCATGAAGCAGGAAATTTGAAAGATTGTCTTGCCTATTTTGGCAGTTTGTCAGTCACTTTGCTTTGTGTCCTGCAGAGGTAATTTCTTCTGTGAAGCAGAAACCTGAAGGGCTGTGCTGCCTTTTTCAGTCTGGCAAAGTTCACTGGTCCCTTTCCTGTAGGTCCTGCATGCCCAGTTTATACAGTATACCATAAAGCAGTCCAGGCAAGAGAAGTTTCTTGCCCAAAAGTGGCTGTGGCTAAGACCAACTCCACGGCCCTGTCTGTTTGCTCTGCCCAGTCTATCATAGCGGAGTCCATCACTGCCTCTGCAAGTCATTGTCACATTGAAGGCTAATTCATAACGAGTTTCTTCAATGCCCATCAAACTCTCTAAAGTAATTGGAGCTGCCAGAAGTAGACATGTCTCACAGTCATGAAAAGTCTTAAGTTCTTACATTTTAAATGCCATATTCTGTAGGTCTTTGAAATGTTGAAGATTATCTATCTAATTGAAATACATCTTTGTATATCTAGAAACCTAACATGACTACAAGTTTAACTACTATAAATAACTACCTATTAATCTGTAACTTTTAATTATATATTACATTATTAAATGAGCTGTACAAACACAATACCTTAAATAAGAGCATAAATACATATGCACAGTGTAACAAAATCAACCTTAAAGTTGTATCAATATACCAAGATTCATATCAATGCAAAGTATTCATTTCTATATAATATCCCCCATTTTGATTTTTAGAAATTGACTGTGACCATTAATCACTTAAAATCAACTGCCTTTAAATGAAAACAAACAAATCCTTAGAGTCAAATTTTAACTGCCTTTAAATGAATACTGCCTTTAAATGAAAAAAAAAACAAATCCTTAGAGTCAAATTTTAAAGTCAAGATACCCTTAAAATATATATGCTGATTTAGCTTAGCAGTCCATACAATGAAATATCTCTCTGTACTTAGCTCTTTCACAGTCAAAAAATTAAAAAATCACACAATAATATATATATATATATAATCCAGACTCTCTGTGTATATTCCATCTTTACATAGCTTATTTTTCTTTACTCCTTTAAACTATGACTGTCTGTATTCTGTCTCTTTAAAGACTTTGTTTTATTTTTTAAAGCTATTTTTTATGATTGTCAATACACTTTTTCTTTCTCTCCCAAGTCTACTTACATTTTTAACACAATATTTCTTGTTTAGAGGTCTTTTATGTCTGAATCTGTCCTACTGGGAATCTGAAATCCTTTTCTAACCAGTAGCACTTGTTTTTAATTGTTAAGTGGCTGTGGCTAGGACCAATTCCATGGCCCTGCCTGTTTGCTCTGCCGGGTCCATCATGGCAGAGTCCATCACTGCCTCTGCAAGTCATGCTCATTGCCCCAGCTCCAAGGACACAGCTGGTCTTTGTCGCCATTAAGCAATCTGTAACATGCTGCTCATAGACCCCATTTAAGTGCTCCATAATTGCACCAGCATGAACCAGGAAGCCACATAGTTCTTGCTGCTAATGCTGAGTTAAGAAGCCTTCTCTAAGGAATCATGCCTCTGCTTGCCTCTAGCAAACATATCCCACTTGAAAAAATGCTGCTACCAAGAAGCTGTTTTTTAACTCTGTTCTTTTGTGTCTAGAATTCCCTCCCAAGCTCTCTCAGGTTTTATGTAGATGTAGTTGCCCCCCATTGGTGCACCATTTTGTAAGCAGAGACTGGTATTCATTTCCTGGCTTCCGAGACCCAAGTATTCACACAGAAATGATATTAATTATAACACTGCTTGGCTAATAGCTTAGGTGTATTCCTACTAGCTCTTATATCTTAAATTAACCCATTTCTATTCATCTTTGTATCACTCTGAGGCTGTGGCTCACAAGGTTCTGGCAGTGGTGTCTTTCTTCTTCAGCAACTACATGGCATCTCCGTGACTCCACCTACTCTCTCTGTAAATCTGTTTGGATTTCCTGCCTGTCTTTATTCTGCCCTGCCATAGGCAGAAGCATATTCTTTATTAACCAATGGTAATAAAACATACCCAAAACATACAGAAGGGAATACCACATCATAATAATATTTATGTCACTTGACTTTATAATGATCCCAATACCCAAGACCTTTAGACCATCTAATAAGAATCCCAGCACCAGGTAGCAGAAAAATCTTTTTTCAGTTATTCATCAGGGAAATATAAGAAGCTCCCAAAACAATATAGGCTAATGCTATTGCTCTCAGTTGCCTTCTAGAGACTGAGTATAAGTCTCTAATGCTAAAGACATCATGTACTTTGGACACAGGATTCAGAAAATATGAAGTAAATCTGACCTGAAAGCATTGTCCCTCGTAATTAGCTTTCATAGTATCAGAGATACTATGTTAGGTGCAAAAAGGGAACATTATCAATTGTCCTACCTAGCTGTGGCATCCTGTAAAATACTCCTAATGATGCAATAGCAGCACTTGTATATTGGCAGTAACCAACAGCTGCCTAATTGAACTTAAGATGTGATCAACAAGAGGGAAATCATGTCTGATATTGGAAACCTAATCAACTCAGAGACTAATGAGCTCATGGATCTTAGAGTAAAATCACTGCCACTACTTTACTGTATTGGTATAGTTACTAAGTACATTCTAAATACTTATCTTTTTACCACAGTTAAGTGTAGCTCTCACTCCCTATCAAAGAAGCTTCCCTTTGCAGCACATGGAAACCATCACAGACAACCATCACTAGTCAAAATACAGAGAACAACTGATTGTTGGTTACCCAACCACAGAGATACATCTACAATACAACTCCTGCACCTAAGGCTCAGGACACATTGAAGAAGAGGAACTGGAAATATTTTAAAAGCCTTTGTACCAGGAAGTCTAATGTGAGTGAGGTTGTGTCCCCTGAAAATGTCAAGAAAGCTACATTCACAATACTTCAACAATATGGCTGCCTAAACAAGACCCAAACAGTTACAACACCAATAAACGTGATAGCATGGAAGGGGTAAATCTTATGGTTCCCCACCCTTAAACAAAGGGCTATAGGTTGAGAGAGGATGAATTAGTCTTCATAGAGATGAGTACCCTAATAGGTTATATAATACCAAGTGGTTAATGTAGTATGTAGCTGCTAGTTCATTTCCCAACCACCCTGCAGCTCAGACCCAAAATAATCACATACAAACTATATTATTTAAAACACTGCTTGGCCAATGACTCTAGCATATTTATAGAAAGCTCTTACATATTAAATTAACCAATTTCCATTATTTTATATTTTACCATGAGGTTTGTGGCCTACTGGCAAGGTCCCAACTTACAGCTTGCGTCTTTCTCCTCTGGTGGCTCTATGACGTCTCTTCAACTCCTCCTTCTTTCTCGCAGATTTTAGTTTAGTTTTCCCCACTAGCTCTACTCTACCCTATCACAGGCCAGTACAGATTCTTTATTCATTAACCAATAAAAGCAACACATATACAGAATGATTTACTACATCAGGTCAACCCTGAAATCAGAACATACAAGCAAAACTAAAAAGACTCAGCAGGCTATATTTAAATAATGTGTTATATAATGTGTGTAATAATCAAAGAAAAAGAAGCCATTAATTTGAGGAAGAGGAAGATAATAACATTGGAGGGGTTGAAGGAAGGAGAAAGAAGGGATAATTGATATAATTATATTTTAATTAATTTTTATAAGATTAGGAAGTGGGGCTGAGGAGATAACTAGATTGGTTATGGGTTTTCAAGCCCCAGAATCCATGCTTAAAAATACTAGGCATGGTGGCATACAGTTCGAATCTTACTGGTAGCAAGGTAAAAATAAGCAGATCTCTGGGGCTTTTGGGCTAGTCTGTAGGCAGACTTTTCTTTCCTGCCCATCAGTACCCAAATAACCAACACAGATCCTTAATATTAATTATAAATGCTAAGCCAAGAGCTCCAAAAGTTCAGCAGGAGAATTGGAGGAGTGAGAATATGAGCAAAGATGTCAAGACCATGATGGGGAAACTCCCTGAAACAGTATAACTGAGCTATGGGAACTCACCAACCCCAGCAGGACAGGGAAGGAACCATCGGAGGAACAAACTAGGCCCTCTGAATGTGTGTGACAGATGTATGGCTGGACAGACTACAGGACCACTGGAAGCGGCACAAGGATTTATCCCTACTGCTTGTACTGGCTTTTTGGGAACCCATTCTCTTTGTATGGATACCTTGTTTAGCCTAGATATGGGAGGGAGAGCCTTGAACTTCCCCCAAAGTAATGTGCCTTACCCTCTCTGAGGAATGGATATTTGTTGTATGTGGAGGGTGGCCCTTTGTTCCATCCTGCCCAGCTAGCTTACATCTGAAATAATCATACAGAAACTGTATTGATTAAAACACTGCTTGGCCATTAGCTCTAGCCTCCTATTGGCTAACTCTCACATCTTGATTTAACCCATTTCAGTTAAGTCTGTGTTCACCATGACATTGTGGCTTACTGGGAAAGATTTAGCATGTCTGACCTGGCGTCTCCATGGCAGCTCTTCATCTCTGCTCTTTTCTTCCCAGCATTCAGTTCTGTCTTCTCTGCCTACCTAAGTTTTGCCCTATCAGGCCAAGCAGTTTCTTTATTAATTAACCAATGAAAGTAACACACAAACAGAAGGACCTCCTACACCAGANTGTCTTCTCTGCCTACCTAAGTTTTGCCCTATCAGGCCAAGCAGTTTCTTTATTAATTAACCAATGAAAGTAACACACAAACAGAAGGACCTCCTACACCAGATACACAGATAGAGGAAATGAGAGGCGAGGAAGGAGTGGGAACTGGGATTGGTATGTAAAATGAAAAAAAGATAGTTTGTTTTCTTTTTAAAAAAATAAAATAAATTATAAAAAATGATAATAAATAAATGTTCAGCCAATAGCTCAGAGTTTTTAGTAACCAGCTCTTACAACTTAAATTAACCAATTTCTATTAATCTATGTGCTTCCACATGTCTTATGGCTTTACCTCTCCTCCAGCATGTCTTGCTCCCTCTGTGTCTCCTAGAGACTCTTCTGACTCTGCCCTTCTTCCCAGAATTCTCCTAGACTGCTTTCACACTCAATCTCTCCTTCCTAGCTATAGGCCAGTCATCCCTTTATTAACCAATGAGAACAGTACATATTTATAATGTAGAAAGATTGTTTTACAGTACCAGGCAACATAGCCTACCTTCGTCTTTCAAGGCACATCATCCTTCTCCCTGGGAAGCCTTCACAGCATCCCTTTGCTCTGTTAATGGTCTCTTACTCAGATTTCCTCCATTGTCCCACAGCCCTTTGTACTTACACTCCCAAGATCTCACTGTACCTAATCACAGACAGTCACCTCAAGGCTTCCTCTGTTATTAGGTTGAATAGAGCAAGGGAAGACATGAGTTTTGATATTAGCTAAAACTGATACAAATTCTAGTTTGTTCTGTTCTTACCTGAATAAGGTGGGTTAAATTAGTTAACCTCTATGGGTTTGATTTACCTCATTGAAGACTCAAGATAATGGAGACTATGGTGAAAGTCTGAATGAGATGGAGTTAAGCACATGCAGATGTTATATAAAATAGAATAGAAATTTTCAAATGTTTACATAGCTGTTAAGTCATTGAAAGGCCATATCAACTCAAATCACCATTCGCTCAGTTCGTCTGAAAACCTGAGGTCTCAGAAATTCCTCACAATATAATTTTTAAAGCAAAATAACACCCAGTTAATAACAGCATTATTTTTATAACCATATGTTTATAGATGGTTAAGACAGCCTTCTAAACATCCCTATAGTTTTAAAAACTGATTCCAAAAGACATTGGCTTTCCAATAGCTTTTTTAAGTTATTGTACATCTTTAAAGATAACTAAGCTGGGCAGTGGTGGTGCACACCTTTAATCCCAGCACTGGGGAGGCAGAGACAGGCAGATCTCTGTGAGTTCAAGGTCTCCAAGAGTTAGTTTCAGGACAGGTTCCAAAGCTACAGAGAAACCCTGTCTTGAAAAACCAAA
>LOEQ01009218.1:18174-35984 GCA_001685075.1 Bramus lutescens
AGGAGGAGGAGGAGGAGGAGGAGGAGGAAAGAAAGAAAGAAAATAATAAAACTAAACTGTCTTTAAATGGCTGACAAATTTTTATTAAATTAGATTCCAACCTCATGAAATTAAGCTTCAGTGAATAAAGCTTTATTGCATTTACATTTCAAGTGCAGAAGTAAAATAAATAGGACAAATGAACCTAGATGTCACTACAGACACCAGAAAATAATTTTACCCAGATAAACTGGGTGATAATAGGGCTTAAAAGGAAAACTGAGATGATTTCTGTCAACAGAAAGTATATCTTCATCTAAGAATGTAGAGTGGCCACATGAGTAGAAAACATTATAATTCTCTATAATAATACTAAAGTCTATTTAGAGAAGGCAAGCCAGGCTCTATCTGCAATCCAACACTGTCCAGCTGACGCAAGAGGATTTGCTTGCACAACTACAAGTTGGCCACAGACCTTGCTGTTGTTCATGTGATGCAGGCTTGCCAGGTGTGTAGAATGTAAGTGTCGTGAGATCATAGAGGCTTCTGTGCTGATTTCAAAAGACTGAGAAAGCCAGAAAATTAGCAGTAGGGTCAGAGTTCCTTTAGGCAACCTCTGAGAGGAAAATATGGAAAAGGGAAGTCTAAGCTGCAATAGAGACCTCAGGATATTGGAGCTACCAAGAGCATGGAACATCTGCCAGTGAGAACCAAGGGCAATGAGAAGATCCAGCCCCAGAGAGAGTCCATGTGCAGCACATCAAAGATTCAGTACATAAATTGAGAAAGGCTGATTGTGGAGAGATTGAAACATTACAGGTCCAGAGACAAACTTCAAATTCTCTTGGAGTATTTTGCCCTCTGAATGTCCTTCCAAGATCACTGCCTACCTCTCTGGGTAACCTAACACCTGTGACTATTAGGGAAATTATTTGGACTATATGAATAGACCCTTAGTTTCCACCAACCAAACACTAAGAGCATCGGAGAGCATCTGAAGCCTGTGGCAGTTTCCTTCACTTTACTCTAGCTCACCTATCTGATGTGGGTAGCATCTACCAATGTATTTAAAAATATTTCACTTATGGTTTTCCTAATTCTCCTACTATAAGAGCTTTATGAAACTGTATCACATTGGACCATGGAATTTGAAGTCATTAAAATCTGTGTTCCCCGGCCAATAATCACTCAAACTTGGCTCCAGAATAAACTATCTTTAGTGTTTGAGCCATTTCTCTTACGACTGCTGCAAATTACATGGCTGAAGGGCTAAGCAGCCAACCCCACTGGAGATCACACCAAGCCACTATATATCCGAGAGGCTAAGCATGGAGTTACAGGATTGACTGTTTGCTTCATTCGAATTCACACTTGCTTTGGTCCCACCCTTCTTTCTGTTCTTCTATTCCTCCACTTTGGAACAGAGATATTTACTCTGTGTCATTATGTCTTGAAAACAAATAACCTTTTTTTAACAAGGCCCACAACTAAGAATTTGCCTTGAATCTCATAAGAGACTTTAGGCTTAGAATTAAACTTAGTTTTAGTCTTAGAAAATATGTTGAATATTTACACTGAGGACTCTTGGAGATGGACTAAATGCATTTCTCACTATGAAATGCCCATGGGCTTTAAGTCCCTATAGTTTCATATGTTATAGATTTTATATGAAATATTCTCCACAACCCCACATGTTGAATGTTCAATACCTAGCTAGTGGCACTATTCTGCTCTAATATAGAATTGCACCTTAACAAAGTAGTTAACAGTGCCTGGCACAGAGCTGGTGAAGTGGAGAAAGGGTCACATACAAGAATGAGGATCCGAAACAACGAGCACAAAGTCTAAGAACAGTGTTGGTGGTGTTGTCTGAACAGACACCTGAAGAATGGAGGAAAAAGTTCATCATGGAAGAAGTAAATAAGAAAAAAGACAACTCCAACCAAAGCATGTGGAGATACAAAAGTGTGTTATGAAATGTATGTCTTACAGGCTGACACATGTTAAGTAAACTTAATATACCACTGATAAAAATTTTTGGGTGAGTAAGGTATTCTTGGATGTCTAGGAGAGTTTGAATAAAAGGTCTAGTGATATTATGGAGGGATGAAAATGTAGATTGGTTATAACCTTGGGCATGGTTTCCTTTTGCTGTACGTTGGCATTTAGAGTATTGACTCTGTCTCAGGAATTCAAATATTGCCCCATTGGTTATATCGCTGTGATGGAGTAGCTTTCTCTGTAGGTTTCTGTTTGTTTGAAAGACTGCTAGCTAGCACAGGCCTTATGAGTCTTCATGCAGAGCTGTCCTTTAGTAAGATAAGCAATAAACATGCTTCAGCTTTTTTAGTTTGGGTTACATATTGTAAATGTGTGAATGTGTGCATCCTTCCTGAAACACACTCATAATGTACTTTACACCTGGGAAAGAACAGTGTCTGAGGCTAAAATAGACAAGGCTTGAGTCCTAACCCTGTCATTAGCCATCTATATGACCTTGACTATAACAACACCATGACACATTCATGCGTATGTTAAACACTATCACTCAGTTATATCCTTTAATGGCATAGGCAATGTTTTCTTTATATCTTCACCAGCTCCGACTGTGACTGTCACTCATCAAATAAATGTTGAGTGTCTGAATGTAATAAATCAATAACATTGGTGATATATGTGTTTTCCCATTCACTGGTAAGTTAACCAAAGTAAAACATATAAAGCAATTATAAGGAGAAAAGTATATCTAATTAAGGTGATGCTATTTGGGATCAATAATAAATTCAATAGAAATTAGATGAGGGTTGGAGGGATGACTAATTTGGTAAAATACTTGGCACACAAGCATAAGGATGTGAATTTGGATCCCTAGGACCCATATAAATGCCAGGAGTGGCAGCTGGCACCTGTAGTCCCAGTGCTGGGGATAGGAGGTAAGAGGATTACTGTTTGAGTTCCAGGTTCAGTTGAGAGAGTATTTCAAGAAAAACAGTGAAGAGCAATAGAGAAAGGCACCAGATATGCATGGACATGTGCACACAGCACACACATACACACACGGGGAGGGGGAAGCCAACTTGTTTCCAAAAGTAATGAAGACTATCTGTTTAAGAGAAAGCTTGAATTGCTAACGAGCACTTCAAGTCAGAGGTGCCTAAGTTGCCTGAGAAGCGTGCAGCAAATGCATTACTGAACTTGCCCTGGGTTTCCTGTCTGCCCATTCCTTAATCTCTTTGAACTATAGCCATATGCATGCTCTGCTTTTTTGTCTTTTTTAAAAACAGTTGGATCTTCCCCTTTTCAGATATACCATTTTTCCAGTCTGATAATTTCATTTGATTACGCGTGCTGAGACCCTACCATGCTTTCTGTACATGTGTTCAGTTTGTTTGCTGTCTGTTTCAACAGTTCCGTTGGAACTATAAGCATAAGGACTATGAAGCGTCTTTGTAAGAGCTCTCTTTTGAGGACATTGCATGTCTCAAGTGCGCAGTTGTCTTGGCTTGTGAGCTTGTGCTTCCCTGGAGGACTAGCCAGGGGAAAAAGTATCAACAATAAAGTTACTCGTTGTCCCAGCATGCAGGGATTAAGTACAAGGCAAGCCATGAGTAGCAGAGAAGAAACCGACAGCGCCAGTTTGTTTCCTGCCATTCCCCCCAGACTACTAGTTTCCAGGGGATTGTGGGCAGTGTTGAAAAGAATGCCCAAACACCCAGCATAGGTTGTCCCTCCCATGCCTGTTTTCATCAGCCTTCACTTCCAGGGCGTCCCAGCACTAGCAGAGCAAGGCCCGGATCATCAAAACAGTGGGGAAATGAGTTAAGAGTTGGAGCCATGAAAATTTCCCCTAGCTGCTGTCTCTCCTGTGCCCACATCCTACATTCACCCTCAGGATTGCCTTCTGTCCCCCGGAGCTCCCAATGCTATGTTGTTTCCTAGAATTTACCACCCTGGTTCCTAACTTCTATAGATTCTCTTATTTGATCTTGAAGTTAGTTTCTAGTTCACTTCATTTTAGGAACTAGAAGTCCACATACTCAGTAGCTTCTTTCTCAGAGTTTCTTGCCTACTCTCAGGAAGCATTAGTCGGTCGATAAGTTGAGATATCTTTTGCAAACCAGTGTCACGATTATCAAAGACTTCTGGTATGCCTGTCAATTCCAAATTCAGAAATGTAGCCTAAGGATAGAAGCTAATATATACAAGGAAGTGACTAAGGTCCCCCACTGCAACATCATTGCTAATGGAAGTGCTTTAGAAGCACCTGAGGATAAAGTCTGTAACTCACATGTAAAGCAATGCTATATAGTCTAAAAAAAAGATTATAAATCCATATTTATAATAATAAATTGTATACTCTGTGATTATTGAATAGTTTTATGAAATAGTTTCATTTATTCAAATGAGCAGAAGGGGAAGTCTGGACCACACATAGCAAAATGTTACCGGTGATTGTCTCTGGGTATTGGGATTTAATTACTGCTGCCTTTCTTCATTATGATTTTCTCTATTCTTTGACATTTAAAGATGCACTTTTATTAGCTTTGTGAACAGAAAGAAACATAAGGCTATTTTCATTTTTGAAAATTAAAAAATAATAACTATTCCTCCAATCAAGAAACTGAAGGTCAAACCTCCCTGATGACTTAAGTCATCTTCCTCAAAACAGCAGGGGCTTTAGAATAATCTGTTGCAGACCTGCAATAATAATTTGCTTATCTTATAATTTAATAGCCATTGCAACCCAATGGCCTGATTAGATATGTATTGCTAATTTGCCAGAGCTGAAGGAAGACAAATTATCAGGGGGGAGAGGGTTTCCCCTGAGCCTAGACAATTATAACCTATAGAAAGACCACCAGGGCAGAGAGCAGTGCTTTCTGATCAACAATCCATCTTAAAGGCTTGGGGAGATTCGCTGAAGCAGTGTTTATGCTGCACTTTTCAATATATCTGAGCTGACCACTGAGTTATGTTAGGTAAGTGGGGAGCAGTGAACATAAATGTCAAGGTTGGGTACTGAAAGCAGAAACTGAAAGTCAAGTATTTTGATGTTCCAATGCTTTGTGATCTTGGGATTCCTAGTTTAAAGTCTGAATTTTTAATCTAAGTGGCCACCCCTGGAGCAAAACAACTTTTGGTCTCAATGAGAGACAGATAAATAGCTATAGCTTCCAGAGCCATTAGGAAGGGATCAATACTTGGACCAAACACAATTTGGGAGTGGCTCAGCCTTCCTCTGTTGCCAATGTAAAAATATATTTCCTTTTATTGGAAATTTCAGCAACAACAAAAAATACAGCATTTCCCCAACTTCCCAAAGAATAAGGAATGAAGTAACTTCCCAGGGTGCTTTTTTAGCTATGTAAGGAGGCTTGGAGGAACTGCTGCAGCTTTCCAAGTGGACTAAATGACCCAAGAAAAAATCATTATACTGATGATTTCAGAGTCAATTTAGCAACTAGAAATTGAGAGGGAGCTTACATTTATTCTGCAGTCTTTGCCAGGCACTATGCTGGGTATTTTATGTGCATAATTTCACTTATTGCTCATGAAATAAAAAATAAGGTAGGAAAACAATCGCCAGAGCACAGTGAAAGAAAAATGAGGGTCAAAGAGCACAAGGAAGTCCCTGACTCTAGGCAGTTTATTTTATGTTTGGATTTTGCCTTTTGTCTAGGTTCTGTCAGATGTTTTAAACAATATAATGATGAACAAAGAGTGTCAACCTGGAGGAGAGGAATCTAAGCACAAATCTGAGAAGTGGAGAAGCTAGAAGGGCAAACTGCTGACCTGACTCAATTCTCATGCTACAGTGACCTAAGTTTTTTGATGTCATGAGAGCATTTCAAAGCCAATGGGACATGACAGTCTCAGCCCTCCCGTACAAAGTTCAGTCCTTTAGACTTCACCTGTTTACTCTACTCTGTTTATTCTGCTTATTCTGTATTCAAAGGCTATCAGTTTATCAGAGAGCATCCCTATACCATGTCAATATATGGTATCATCTGGCCCCTAAGTGTTTAAAGAATGCAAGCCATTTTGTGTACTCATCATTAGTAATAGTCTCCTCTGTGTCATATTTTTATTCTTTCAGCTGTCTTTTTCACTTACAACTACCACTGAACTTTTCAAGGATTTTTCTTCAATTAATTTGTTTAAGGGCACATCTGCCTGAGATTTATTTTTCTAATGATTGTTTATCAACTTGTGAATTCCACATAAGACTCTTCTAATTTATCCCTTTTGAGGAGTCTTGGTTTCTTCTTCCTCGATTTTCTTATGAGTGGATTTTGAATCCTCTGAGTACTAAATGGGTTTATTAAGTAAATTAGGCCATATTTAATATTTCCCCAGATTTAGTTAAATGTGACTTTCCAGCTAGTAAGCTCTGTCTTTGCTGTGGTAAAATTCCCTGGCAGGCAACTTCACAGAGAAACGGCTTGTTTTAGCTCAAGTTTCAAAGGCATCGTCTATCATGAAGGAGAAGTCAAGGTAGCGGCAGGTCACAGCACATGTGCAGTCGGGAACAGAGAGCGATGGATGCATGCTGTCACTCGGTTCCCTTTCTTCACTCGTACAATTCTGGAGCCAAGTCAAAGAACAGCACCGCTGATCTTCCAATCTTAATATGGGTGAAATTGTTGCTGACAAAATTTGATCTCAGAATGTATTTCTTTCTCTTTTAATAATCTACATGCACACATCCAGTCTGCTGTCTGTGTCGGTATCAGGAGCTCCAGCTCCTTCTGCATTTGTCCTTGGCATTTCCTAAGTTACCGCCATCATGTCTAAGTTCCATGGTAGGGCACCCTGATGACTTCCTTTCTGCAGAAACAGTTAAAAGGAAAGAGAAGCACACCCTTTCCCTTTAAGAATAAGGTGGAGAATTTGTATGTGTCATGTCTATGTCTGTCCCACTGACCAGGACTTAGCTGTATGGACATTAGGAAATGTCTTTACTTGAGGGGAGATGGTACCAAGCTAAACTCCAGAGTTCTTTCATTAGAGAAATTAGCTGAGGACAGAGAATAAATGGTCTTCTCTACCAAGAAGACAGTTTAGCCCAGAATAAGGGCCTGGAGGCCGAGAGCCTGGCTTAGGTTATGAATGAACCATCCATCATCAGATGACTTGGCAAAGGTATTTGACTCAGAAAGTTGCTGCTCCCTCTCACAGCACCAATTTCTTCAGATTATTGGCAGAATTGAAATGCTAATACAAGAATACTTCTTAGCATAATTTTGGGCCCCCAATAAGTACTTATTAACTTCAAAATTTTAACTAACACCAATAAGGAGTTCAGTCCACTACTAGATCCCCTTTCTAAGAAATATTACTATGGCTCAGGTATGATTTGAGTGTCCCTCAAACCCTATTATGATTGGAGACTTCATCTCCAGAGCAGTAATGTGGGTGATAATATGGACCTTAAAGAGGGGGACCTAGTAGGAGGTTCTTTGATTTTTATAGGTATGTCCTTACACTGATGTAGGTGTCTTATTCTTGAGCCTCTAAGACTGTGAGCCAAATAGATTTCTCTTTACAAAATCAGTTGCTTCGAGCATGCCATTGTTACCATGTGGAGTGAACTAATGCAGACTCTAGACATCTTAAAGGCAAGGGTGGCTCCTGTACGCTCTCTTGGAGAAGGAGTGAGTATATTCTGTATTTGGGGTCTGTAGGTGCAGGAAAAGAGACTGTTTAATGCATGTCTTTTCCAACAGACTCTCTAGGCAACCTCACATGTTGAGTATTTAGAAAGATGTGCCCAGCCTTACAAGATAAAGATGATTCTCACAAACTCCTCTGAACACTAGCTGTCTTCAAATGAATCTTGGTTTTAAAAAAATGACTGCATGTCCTGACATGCTGTAATCAAAATCTCCAGGAATATAACACCAATGTTTTAATAAGTTCTCAGACAGTGCTGGTATACTACCAGGTGCTGGAGCCACTGCTGTGACTGCTAGTAATTTTTTAATGCTATTGATAATATCAGCTATATCTTTCCTTACTATGTACCCAGCCCTGTTATAAGTTGATTGGAACACATTCAGTCATCCAATCCTCATAATAACCTTGTGATTGTCTTAATTTTATTGACTAAAAAAACAGAAAGAGAGAGAGAAGCCATAGTAGATCAAGGATGTGAATGCAGTATTGCTCAGAGCACACACACTAAACTGTTTTCACTTCTAGTGATATAAATGTGATGGGTGGACTGGAGACCATTGGAGAGCATCCAGGGCTGGATTGTCACTACCTGAAACCTTAGCCAACTTCCCACCATGTACCCCACCAGCCTCTTGCTCACATACAAAAAGATGTAAGACACACCATTAAAAGTTTAGGCAAACGAGCACATTAAGACCATAGCATTATAAGATAGATTTCCGAATGGAACAGAATATGTGGTTCTGCGACCAAGGATGTCAAACACCCAAAGTAGACAGAAACTGCATTGTACCACAGGTTTGATACTTCTGACCATAAAGTTAATTTTGTGTTTCCTGGAACAGATGCCCAGCTGGGTTTCCAGCTGTGCCAGAATCCTTGGGGCAGGTTGTGGGACAGGGATGCAGAGATAATGTGAAGTCTTACTCAGAAAACTATGAAGGGCTTCAGAGACTAGGTCACTCAGCCATGAAAGTACACACCCTCTGAACCCACCCCAAAATCCCTCATGCCCTTGAAGTCAGCCTGGAGTTCTATGCTGCCTGAACGTTTTAGATTCCAATAAAAGAGACTATCGCTTTATCTGTAAGCAGAGCTCAAAACATCCTATCACTTGTCAGGTTGTGTATCGCTCCTCCTTGTCTACCAGTGAGCAGTGAAGTCTACTTCTCTACCCTTGAATCTGAGTTGACCGTGTGACTTGCCGTAGCCAGGTTTGCAGGATAGACGACTGAGTGACATGGCATTCTCAGCTTTCTTGGTCTGTTGGAACCTAGAGATCACCAGTTATTTAAACCTGGAGTACCTGCTAGGGAACCAGAGAGACCTAGCAAATGGCCAGTCAAGCTTCATGTTAAGTGAACCATTGCAGTTCATCTAGGTTAATTGTGAAAACAGACCATGGACATGAGATGAAGGCATAAGTAACAAAACAATCCCACACCAGTTCAGAATTATGGATAATAAAAGGGTTATTTATTTAAGGGAAAAACTTACAGTAATTGTCCTAGACAATAGTCCTCTGAGTGAACAGGAATAGAGTGTAGCAGCCAGAAGCAGGAGCCAGAAGCAAGAGAGTGGGCACAGGGTTACCACTGCTTTTTATTGTATAAGAGACCACACCCAAGTGGGCTACTGGCTGCAGGAGCAGAACGTGCTCCCACAGCAATGAGATGCTATGTAGAGATCAGAAAATAGTAGACCAGAAAAATGTCCCAGTACATACACAAAGCTGGAGATGAGCCACATGTAGGAATGAATGTTTTAAGACTCCTTATCTTGAAACAGTTTTTTATACAACTAATGTTAAGCAAAGCAAGAAGGTAAAATGCTCAAAGAAGACTCTTTAGATGGAGCCATGCCTGGGTACAAATCGTGTGTGTGTGTTTCTGTGTGTGTATGTGTACCTGTGTGCCTGTGTGTGTATGTGTGCTATCTGGTGTATGGATGTAAGTGTGTAGGAATATAAGCTCATATGTGCCAATCTGTGAAGATGCCAGAACAGAGCATTGGAGCTCTCCTCCATTACTATCCAACTTATTCCTTGAGACAGGGACTCTCACTAAACTGGAAGCTCACACACAAATTGCTGACCAGCAAGCTTTTAGATTCAACCAGTCTCCATCCCCCAGTCCTGGGGTTACAGACACACACAGTCATACCCATATTTTCACATGAGTGCTGGAGATTTGAACTTGGGTCTTCATGCTTGCAGAGCAAGGGCTCATGCTCACTGATGCATCTCCCCAGCTCTCGCCAGGTGTGTTGCTCTATAAAGTGTTTTTTCTTACTTGGTTTCTTCATCAAAACAATTAGAAAAATAGCCATAGATGTTGCTTGGCTGTTGAAGGTCCATGTGAAGAACTGAGCTTTTTATAGAGTAGCTGTTATTTATTGTTTACTAGGATGCTTGTGACTTGGAGCTGTGCTGTGTGCTAAAACAGAGCTAGCTTATTTGCTGTGTTCCAGAAACAAAGAAATAAGTCTTATACAATATTGGCTTGAAAAAGGAATCAATAAATATCTACAGGCATGAATTGCATTGTGTAGCAAATAATCACCGTCAAAAGACTTCCATGATTGCACATAATTTGTCATGCCTGGAAAACATCACTTGGGGGAAGTGGGAAAAGGGGGAAGAAAGCAGAAATAAACAAACAAAATGGGATATCCAGTGGCCACAGAACAGGCTGAGACATTCCTACAACTGAGAAGAAAGCCTGAACCAAAGGGGAAAAGCAACCTGATCACTGGGGTTTTATGAAATAAAAATAAGAACCAAATAGCTCAGAGCTTCCGACTTTATAGAAACAATAGAAATTCTTAAATGAGTAATACCAGTTCAAACTGCTCTGATTGTTGCTTAGCTTATAGACAAATTGAGGTGTAATACCAATCAATTCAAATACTGACGGAGTTGAAAGTAGTAACCAACTACTTTCTGATTGGATATGAGGCCTGACTCATAGTGTGGAAATCATGCCTGTTACTATAAGTGTAGTCAAAAATCCATGACTCAGGGGGTCGTAGGCCCCATGGGGAGCATATTGCTTTTCTAAATGATTATTTTGTCAAATTGCCTTCTGAATATTTATATTTATACCCATAGATTAGAGCTGATATCAAACCTAGCCAGAGAAGCTTCTTTTTCACTGTGCAGCAGAGACTCATAACTATCAAAATGCTAAGAATAAGTGACTTTGACAACTCTGTCCTAGGTAGGAGATCTATAGCTCGTTCCTCACTGCAAGGCTCAAGGAATATCTCAGCAGAGCTGGAAATAATGGAAGGTGGGGAGATGGGAAAGAGTGCTATGATAGTAATTTGTTGAATATTTTCTATACTAGGCACTCTGCTATAGTTTTTAAATCTGCTATTTTGAATAACCTGTAAAAAGGATATGACTCTAATCTTGAAAAGTGTCAGGCATTCGTCAGTGCCACATAGATAACTGTAGCCACTATGTTGGGATTTAAAGCCCAGCTGATAACATTTACGATTTTTGTTTATTGTTTATTATTTAGAGTATATGTGTTAGGCATGGTGGTGCATACCTATAATCTTAGTGCTCTAGAAGTGAATGTAAGATTGTGAGTTTGAGGCTAGCCTGGCCTAAAAGAGAATGCAGAAAATATAAACACACAGTGCATTCAAAATCAGTATTGTACAGTTGAAACCATAACTCTGGAGTAAGATGGCCTAATAACATGATGCTTTTGGACATCGACATCTAACCTACATGAGTTATACATTAGATGTATTGTGTGTGTAATGTTTAGAGATCAAGGACTCGAATACCATAAGAACCCTAATGGTGCAGTATCTCCACTCTACTCAAAGGAAACGTGAAGCACAGAGAGCATAGGAAACTTGTCCAAGAATTCACAGACAGTGAACAGCAGAATTATGAATCAAACCTGGAAAATTGGCACCAGACTCTATTCCCTTGAGTGTTGTACCATGCAGCCTGTAGTAAATATGAACAGAATTCTAATTCTGGTCTCTTTGTTATATCGTTATGAACCACCCCTTTGAAGGCTTCTGCAGCCTTGATACCCACCAAAGTTTAGGAAACAAAAAAAAAAAAGTTATCCCCAGAATTCTTAAGAAATTCTTCTCTAACCTAGTGGCAACATCAATCGCACCTCAAAATTCTTTCACTTTATCAAACATTCTACTATGGCAGAGCAGTGGGAGAGAAGCTGAACCCAGTAGATGCAAACTGCCAAAGCTCCGCGAGCAATGCTCACACCACAGCCTCTTTGACTTACGCACTGGAATGGGTAGAAGTGCCTCCCAATCCACAAGCCCCCTCTGTAGAAGATATCACTGCTTCTGCCATGATGAAATCCCTTGAGATCCCCTTTATCAGCTTACTCTCCAGTATCTGCAATGCTTTACTGATAAAACCAGTATTGATGACCAGCTGAGGCTTATCTTTGAGCTGCAAGAGTGAAGAGGGCCCTGTATGAGAGCAACTGCTAATACCAGCTCCTTTGCCTGGATACAGATCTAAAAGGTCATTTGGCCAATGAATTCTGTAGTCTTCCATCAGTCTGACTCAGAGACTCACACTTAAAAAACACCCTCATCTGGGTCTTTCTCTTTCCTGAACACCTTCTTACTGTCCTGTCTTCTCCTGAGAGTATATTCATAATAAATTACTTGGAAATTACTTTGTAGATCTACTTCGGGGAGAAGGTCACCTTGGGTTGAAATTTTGTTTTGTTTTGTCATAATGAACTTCTAAGGCATTTTTCAATGCACATGGAAAGAGGGACGGGAGTCAGTGGGAATCTCTTAGCAAGTCTTGCACAGAGAAGTGATTGACAACTTTCTTTATGGCGATAGCAAGCATTTATCAGTCAGTGTCTTCAACTTCAGGACTCAGCAGATCCTCCAGAAAGAGGGAGACATTTTCCATTTAACTTCCATTGCTCAATGCCTCCCCAGTACTGTCCAGACTCTATGATAAGGATAAAGCACTTTCTTTTCTCCCTTTTATGCCATTTTCTGAGTGGAGCTTTCTTCTTAGCTTTGCCATATTTACTGGGGCTCTTACACCCCGGATGACACAGAGATGAATTTAGCTCCATTTGGAGAACTGACAGGCAGAGAAAATGTTTATAAAACAAAAATCAAACCCAAGATAGCAGCTGCTGCCTGGAAGCCTGACAGCATCAATGAGCAGGTTCTTCCACTGGTTCTCACAATAGCGAGAATCACATCCTGATTCCTCCTTTCTCTCTCACATTCATTCCCAGGGGTCAATAAAGTACATATCTGCAAGGTGAGTCACCACTCAGAGATCGTAGTGTCCCTCCACTTTGGAGCCATGGCACATAGAGTGCACGGATGGCATTGCTGAGGCTGAAGGCACCTTCCTGGAGCCTTCTGTCATCTCAGAGCTATCCGAAGGCAGACACAACGGCAAGATTAGGTCAATATCTCAGCAGACCTACCATCTACTCTCAGGGAGCTGGTAGGAAGTACTGTTCTACAGAATGGGGAAAAGTAAGAACGGAGGCCTGAAGAGATAGTTCCACTGTTAAAAGCACGTGCTGCTCTTACAGATGGCCCACACTTACTTCCCAGCACGCATATCAGGTGGCTCTAGGGGAACTGGATGTCTTTCCAAGCTCCAGTATTTATGTGCACACGCAAATACTTTAAAAAAATTAAAACTAAGAAAATATTTTGAGGAAAGGGAATGCCTAGATATGCCAGAACCAATCTTGCATACTCTGATTTTTATTTATGGTATTGCTCCCATTAAAGCAACACAGTGGTAGAACACACAGAGAAGTCTATGCTCAATGTCATGCACTGACTAACAGTTCAGGGCTTTTCTCTAGTTTGGTAATAGAAAGCATATCTTGGTATGTTCAAGACCGCACTGATGTCAAGTAATCTTCCTGCCGCTGATTCTAAATAGATGATACTACAGGAATGTAGCACTGTGCCAAGTTCCAGCTCTTAAACAACTTTTTTAAATAAAATACTTCTGTTAATTTGTTGAGAATTTCACACAATACAGCTTGATGGCATTCATACTACTTTGCCACCTCCACCCTCCATCTCCCCTATCCCTTCTCCTTTTAATAGGCAATTAGTTAAATTTGTGCTACCCAAATGGAGTATATAACAGGGCTCACAACCATGAGATTGCTCTGAGTCTCTAGAAAGACCTCAAAGTTTTGAACAATATTGATAATGTGAAGGAATTACAGGAGGAAGAACAAGAGGTTAATGAGGGATAAATATGATCACAGAGCATTATATACATATAGGAAATGTCATAGTGAAACCTATCATTTTATATAATTAATCTATGCTAATAAAAGGATATACATGTAAAAGAATAACTATGGGACTCTTAAAACTGAGCTAAATGCATTGTATGTTATGTCTGTGAGAATGGAAGAAACAGGGTGAAATGTTATGGTTAGAACATGGAACGTCCTCTGCAGGCTTGACTGTTTGAACACTTGGTCCCCAGTTGGTAAGAGTGCTTTTGAGTGTTGAGGATTCTTTGGGACATAAGATGCAGCTGGTAGAAGCAGATCTCTAGGGGAGGGGGGCATCTGAGCTAGTCACACTTTTTCTTCCATTGGTATTTGGTGACCATGTGCACAGTGTCCACAACATGTTTCACTGGTGCAGAGCCACACACACACCTTCCCTGCCAGGATGGGCAGAAATCCCCCTGAATCCATGAACAAAAACAGACCTTTCCTCCCAAATGTTGCTTCTGTCAGCCTTCTCACTGTAGCAACAAGAAAGTAAACTAATGAAGCAGGGCATATTGGAACAACTAATCCAGGACTTCAGCCACAGAGGCAGGTGAATCTCTGGGAGTTCAAACCACACTTGTTTACATGATGGTTTCCAGACCTGCTAGGGCTAGTGAAAATCTACAAAATATAAAAATAAAAATAAAAAAACAGGAACTAATTCAGTCAGGCCATATTTAACTGCTTCTTGTTCTGTGGTGAGTTCTACCTTAGACACGTGGCTTAGGGGCTTAGTTTTCCCAAGACCCAGCTTCCTCAGCAGCCAAAAATGATGATAGAAATATAGTACATTTCCCGAAGTTGGGAAAATGGTTATGTGATCAAAAATGCAAGCACAGTACCTTAAAGGGAAACCATTAGGGGAAAAAAACCTTCATTTCCCACATTAAGCCCTGAATTTAATATTTTTAAATATCGTATCAGTATGTAACAATGCCACCTTCCTTCAAGCCATGTTTGCCAAGAATCAAATTTTCACCTAGCATCTGCTTTAGAGTACTTATCAGTTTCATTTCATCTGGCATCTGTTTTGTGTTCTTTACTAACTGGCTCAGAACAGAACCATGAAAGAGGAATATTGCTCATCAGATAATTAAAACTCGTCTTCACACTAACAGTTAAGACTCAGTAAAAAAAAAAGCCATTATTTTTGCTTTGTAAGAATTTAGTACCATTCTTTTTATCAGCATTATCTCATACCCCAGTAAAGCTATGATACTGACAGCAGTTTTATGTTACTATAATAAAACATCTGACATAATTAACCTACAAGAGAAAAATGTTTATTCAGCTCATGGTTTTGGAAACTCCAGTCAGAAAGTGAGAGAACCCCCAGATCTGGACCCCTGGAGGTTGCACAGGAAGGCAATTGTGGAGGGGTATGCTGTGGAGCAAATTGCCCATGTCAGGATTCAGAAACCAAAGGCACATGTAGGTACTAGGGTCCCACTGCCACTGTCCACTTCAAGGACATGCCACAGTGACCTGAAGACCACCCAAAAGGCTCCAATCCTAAATATCAACAACTCTCCCTATGGTCTGAGTCTCCAACACATCAGTCTTTATAGGACACTCATCATACAAAGTGTTAAACATGAACAGGGTTAAACAGTTACGCCAGAACTCAGAGAATCACTCTGGTTTCTATCTTAACTCAGTCAGTGAACAGTGGTCCTCTAAACTCTTTGAAACATTGTTTCAATGTCTGCAAGGAAAGATTGTAAAGTCCTTCCAATTCCATAGACCATAAGCCTC
This sequence comes from Bramus lutescens, assembly GCA_001685075.1. Lineage (NCBI taxonomy): Eukaryota > Metazoa > Chordata > Mammalia > Rodentia > Cricetidae > Bramus > Bramus lutescens. Next base: position 33,879 of record LOEQ01009218.1, read on the forward strand.
TTACTAATTGCATATTGCTTAAGGCGAAAAGGAAGTTTCAAGGCATCAAGTGGATGATTTTTTTTTTATTTCTAAGGCTTGGCCCTCCTGGGCCACAAGGAGAAGTTCAGACTATCAGACCCTGTTTAGGACCTACAGAATTGAAGAGTGGAGAAGAGGCCATGCTTTTACAGAATCCAAGTGATCTTGACATGTGCTCAAGTTCGAAAAGCACCAAAAAGACAGTAGCTGAGTGGGCCTGGACCCATGACTCCTTTCCCATCAGACTATGAGTCTTCAAAGAAGGTCACGTGCAGAGCAAGTGCAATAAGATAAAGCAAGTCCAATGGAAGAAGTCTAAATCCCAAATGCTCTTCTGAAAATGGCATGTTCTAAGGTTGAGTGAGCGTCTGGACTCTCTGGTGCTAGGCTGCACTGAAGCACGCTGTGCTCTCGCTGAAAGTCATCAGGACTTACCCTCAGCTAGAACCATTATCAGATGCCAGCTGGGAAGTTTGGAGCCTAGATATAGGCTCAGGAGAGGTATGACGTTGGCTATTTGAATCCATCTTCTGTTACCAGAAGATGGTTACCAGCTCTGTAAATTCTTTTAAAATAGAGCTTATCTGTCCAAACATGCATAAACACAAAAGTGTATTAGTTCCCTGCTTTCCTTTACCCGTTCTTACTATTTATATCTCCTCATTGGCCTTCCCTCACTTAAAGCATGTGCAAACAGGCTAGTAACCCTGTTTTCAACATGTTTGGTGTTTATATAACGAGGCACAAAAGCATACACTAGCACATACATATCTTGCTTTACTCAAGTTTCTCATGAATTCCTCCACATTAAGAGACATAGGCAGGCAGGCAGTTTATGTCACTAATATCATTCCAGTATTTTGCCTTTTGTATACTAGATAATCTTCTTTCTCTTTCACTCTCAAAAAGAACATATTTTATCCATGCTTCTCAAAAGCTATACAGCAATCTGTCATCTGAATCTACAATCATATGTGTGTTCAGTCCCAAAATAAATGGCCATTCACTTGGTTTTGAAGCTTTTATTACCAGGAGGTTAGCAATAGCCAATATTTTCATATATGATTGCAGGGTAGAAATTTCAGTGGTTAAATACAGATTTCCTACTATAAAATCTAGGAATCAAACGCTGTCTTATTTTTAATTTAATATTGCACGTGACTCTTCAAAGAGGACCATGGCATTTACAATCCCAGTGCATTTCATGGGAATACCCAAACCTCACATGGTATTCTCCCAGCTATCTTAACATTAAGAAATACGGCTGACTGCTGTTTTAACGATTTCCATAGCTGCTGCTGGGTTTGACTTTTTCATGTGCTCATTGGACATTTGAACCTGAATTCTGGATCATATAGCCAGTTGTCTTTTTCTGGTTTTGCTTTTACATCTTTTGTACTATTGTATGTATTTTTAAAGCTCTCAGTTTATTAAAATGGGAATCTTTTATCAGCATTACAGTTATGTTCTATAATGTTGCCATTTGTCTATTGACAAATTGTTCATAGTTTTGTTTTTGTTTTTGTTTTTTTGACACAGGGTTTTTCTTATATCTTTAGTAGCTCTTGTAGACCAGGCTGGCCTCGAACTCACAGAGATTTGCCTGTCTCTGCCTCCATTAAAGGTGTGCGCCACCACCGCCCAGCTGTTCATAGAATTTTATATTATTTTCTATACTAATTTATGTGCAGTCAAAGGCTTAACATAACCAACTCTAATGTGAACCTATAGCCACCTAAACGTATTGAAATTTTACTTATTTTTTGTGTTTATAAGAACTTCCTAGTGTTTGTACTTGTGTTAGGAATCTTTTTCCTTTGCTTCTTGAATGGTTGTTAATAAAATGGAGAAAGGCTGATTGCAATACAGTGCCAGTTCAAGTGTCAGTAAGATTTCTACCAATGGCTTTGCAGCAGCATGTCACCTTAATGAGGAAAACATTATCCAGTGAGACTCTCAGGTAGTATTCCTTTATCTTCCTATTGGGTATTTATTTTTTAATATATTTACTTATTATGTATACAATATTTACTGTCTGTGTGTATGCCTGCAGGCCAGAAGAGGGCACCAGAGCTCATTACAGAT
>LOEQ01009219.1:0-25034 GCA_001685075.1 Bramus lutescens
TCTTGCTGTTTGCATCCGCATAAGTGGTCTCGTTGTTCCTTGGGAAGGGTCTCCCCAGAAGGAAGACACCCCTCGGGGGTCTTTCAATAAGAAAGCCTAAGATATACCAGAGTATAATTAGTATAGGTCTCTGTGTGTTTCCTTGGGACTGAACAGCTGCAGGACTGGGCAGGACAGAAATCTCTGTCAACAGAATGGCACCAATGTGGACAACTACATCCACATAAAACCTGAGAGAGCTTGGGAAACAATTATAGACACAAAAGAACAGAGTGGAGCACAGCTTTTTGGTATCAGCATGTTCTTGGATAGGCTCTGTTTGCTAGAGGCAAGTGCATCTTGTTTAAGAGAGGCTTCCTGACTCAGCTTTAGCTACAAAAACCTTGGAGCTCTTTTAAGAAGCCCTGCCACCAAACACTTAAATGGTGTTTTTGAATAGCTGACTCATGTGGTCAGAAAAAGAGATATACAGTAAAGATAGATTCAGATGAAAAAAATCCTCTAAATTGTTTACAGTGCGCTTAAAAATATATGTAGGTTGTGAGAGAAAAGAAAAAGGATAAAGTCTTTAAAAAAAGTAGTTGGGTGTGGTGGCACACATCTTTAATCCCAGCACTTGGGAGGGAGAGGCAGGCGGATCTTTGTGAAGTCAAGGATAGCCTGATGTACAGAGTGAGTTTCATGATAGCCAAAAATACACAGAAAAAAAAAACCCTATCTCAAATAAATAAATTAATAAATAAATAAGAAAAAGAAAAGAAACATGGTTTAAAATAAAGATACATAAAGATGGAAAATATTCAAAGAATCTGGATACTGTATGTTACTGTTATGTGTTGTCTTTGAATTGTTTGACTGTTGAGGGAGGACCAGCAGCTGATAAAAGACATTTGATTACAAATGCTGCTGGATTAATCAATGCCTTGACTTCAAAATGTAAGTCAAAAGATATGTTACTTTGGAGAAGAGGTTTTACTTTTGTTTCCACAGGAAATGAGAGGCTGTGGATTCACTCTGAGTTAAGAAAAATCAGGTTTGATTAAGGAAGACCCTCTGTGAAATCTCTGGTAGGAGCAAATGGTCCAGATGATCCAACATTTCAGAGGGTCTCTGTTGGAGTTTCCTCTGAATCCTACATTAAGAACAGTTTCAAGACTGCTGGCTGAGATGATCAAGTCTCTTAGAATATTCCAGTTACGACTTGACCCTAATCCTAAATTTTTTTTAGGTCCCCATAAGATTATCTGTGCCCCAATCAGCAGGAAGTAGCCTAGAAAACTATGCCCACATTCCCCCCAAATGGATTATGGATGTTTGTCTTTGTTTAGAGTGTTGTTTACAAGTTACTAAGGGTAATAGTCAGGAAAAATTTAAACAAACAGATTAGATTTAGAGTTCTTGTTTTGAAAAAGAAAAGGAGAGGGAGAGGAAGTGCTGTGGGACAATGGTCTTAATGGTGGGAAAAAAACCTCTGTCAACTTAAAATTTAAAGAACAGCTGTTACCACCAGCATAAAGGGTAGTGGATGCTCAGCTTGAAGGGAGGGTGCAAACATGAAGCAAAGGTACAAAAGAGACTTCAATGGGCAGTGCAGAACAGAACAAGGCAGCAGACCAAAAGTCTTTTTTACTTCTGACCACTGATGAAGGATGGCAGGGAGAGAAAATGGCTGGTTAGCTAGCTTTCAGGAAAAGAGATCATTAAATGAAAATAGATATCAGGAAAAGAGATGGTTGGAGAGGATGGAGAGGCATTGAATCACAAAGGTTACTGAAGAAAAGTTGAGAACACAGAAAGAAAAGACACCAGATGCTTAAAGCTGGCAAAGTGTCATGGGTAACAGGCTGAATGTTTATGTTAGTAAGAAAGGAACAATGGAAAAATAAGAGAGGTAGGAAAATCTGGGTTAAAGGCCAATGTATGTAACTTACCAGTATTCTGTTTCTATCTCGAATGTCTGATTGACAGGAGCCATGAGGCAGAGGTCCTCCAGCTCCACTGAAAATATGTGGCTGTTCCCTATTTCCTGCATTTATTGCTGAGTAGAGTAATTGTGACATCAGAAGAAAAACATGGTTTCTGCTTTTTCTCTAAATTTCTCCTCCCCTTTGCTAGTCTTTCCTCACTACCTTTTCTTATCTATCATCTGTCCAATAGGTTTCTGTATTTTGATCAGCTAACACTATAATATCTAAGTTTATATTTGTAAGAAAAATTGTGCCCTGAATCTTAGAAATGCTCACCTGGAATGCCTCTCTTTTCATGAATCACAGTACTCAAGATACTCAATGTTTTCTTTTTGGAAAAGTAAGCATTGCTGCCTTGATGACAATATCATGTAGCCTATGGCCATTTCTAAATTAGTGGCATTTCTGTAGTTACTTTGTGGCATCACTAATGGCTTAATGCTTATATTTATAAAGAGTATTTTATCTGGAATTTATCTAGAATAAAGATAAATCTTTAAAGGATAGAATTTTTGATATAACCATTGTTTAGAATGTTGATATGACAAATATCTAGTCACTAAACCCGTTTTAACACTTAAATATTAAAATATTATTAATATATTTATATATATATTGCTTTATTTGTATACATTTCACATTGGGTTTGATTGTTTTTGTTTTAAAAAATAGGGCCTATGTATTTCAGGCTAGCTTGAAATTTATTACCTAGTCCAGGATGTTTTCAGATGTTTTGAGGTAAATGTCCTGCTCAGCCTCTTGAGTGTTGGAATTAGAAGTGTGAACCATAACACTTAGGTGTACCACACCATTTTTTAAAAGATTACACATAAGTCAGTTGAAGTGGCTTGATTTTAGAGTTATAAGGATGCTTCTAAGATGTGAGAAGAGAAAGAAAAGTATTTGTATAAGAGTCTTCAACTTGAGTGGAAAACAGTTTATTTTAGAAGCTCACTGCATAATTAGATCAAATAGTTTTATGGAGAAATTGGTTTCCAGAGAAAATGTTTCTTTTATACAAACTTAGCTTTAAAGGAAAATTTATAGAAAACGTTAGCAAAAGATCAATAATATTGTTTTTTTTACATGTGCCTTGCAAAATGCAAATATCTGTTACAATGCCGATTATTGCAAAGCGTTGCTTAAGAGCAGCCTTCCGTAATACACTTAATACAGCAGAAATTCTGAATGCTTACAGATTCCATAGAAAGCAAAGTCCAAAGACTCTGGAGCCAGCCAATTCCACTTTTTACAATGAATTTTCAGGACTCAGACTGCAGATGCCACCTGATAGGGCATCGATGGCAGTCGTATTGGAGGTAATTCTGCTTTTTCTTAGAATTTGTTATATGGAATAATTTATTCAATACTTACCTTATCAGTCCATCATAGGTCTTGTAATGGCAAGTATCACATCCTCAAAAGTTTGTACAATGTGTGTCATGCAATAGCTCCTGAGTAAATGCTTACTGAATCAGTATTCTAATTTTAATTTTGGAAGATTAATCAATGGACAAAGTGATGAATGATGCATCAATTTCTCTTACCTTTCAAAGTTCAATTGGCTGTCAAAATTGAGATAGGATGGAAAAAATAAAATTTAAAAATAATTTTAGTTTCTTTAATCTTTAGTTTCCACCGTTTCTCTCACAAACCTTATTGAGTTTTTGTGTATTTTTAGATAAAGTCAAAGTTCTGGAAACCAGAAAATTATATAAACAATTCCCAAAATATAGTGATATGTTATTTGTATTTTAATAAATAAATCTTGCCTGAAGACCAGAAGCAAAGCTAAAGCCACTGGAGATCAGGTAGTGGTGATTTATACCTTTAATCCCAGGATTTGAGAGACAGAGGCAGAAGGATCTCTAGCGAGTTCAAGGCCACTCTGGGCTACACAAGATCAATTCAGAAACAAATCCAGGTGTGGTACCTGACACCTTTAATCCCAGTCCTAAGGAGTCACACATTTAATTCCAGTGCTGGAGGGAATACAAAACGTGAGGAGGGAGAGGTTTAGATTATTTAGTCTGCAGTTGCCCAATTTTGGTAGTGATAAGACTTCTCTAGAGGCTTAACTGCTTTGCTTTTCCAGTTTGGGGGTTGAACACCAATATCTGACTCTGGGTTTTTATTATTGGTGCTACACCAAAATATTTATGTGGCATACAAGTAACATTCATATTGTTTGTGAATGGAGGTGATTTTTGTCCCAGTTGTTAGACACTGGATAGTTACTTAAAGCCCATATGGTAGTGCACACCTTTATTCCCAGCATTCAGGAGGCAAACTCAGGGAGATCTCTGAGTTTGAGGCCAGCCTAATTTATAGAGCAAGCTATAGGACAGAGAAACCCTTTCTTGAAAAGATTTAAAAAAAATGAACAAAACAAACAAAATTCTTACATTATTTACATAATAGATTGTGGAATCATTTATGTTGTATTTGGGGAGTGTATCTACTTCACAGTCTGTTGCTCCTGTGAAATAATTTTATTCTAATTTCCTATGTATTCATCCACATGTAGGAGGATTAATTTTGATATGAAAATACATTTGAAAAAGTGTGTATTTCAAAAATGAGAATGATGGAGACATGGGTTTGGACAGTCCAAAGAGCCACTAGTGAAGGAGCTGATGTTATTAAGGGCTTTAAAAGATTACAAACGGTTAGAAATAAGTTGTCAGGGAATGGGATATGGCACAGTTGGTAGAAGCCACATCTAGCATGTAAGAAGATCCCATTACCATCTTGGGGGCACACTCCTAGGGAGTTCAAGATTGCCTTTGCCTGTCTACATAGCAAGTTCAAGGCCAAACTGGGAGACTCCTAAATAAACAATAAAGAAAACAAATGTATTTTATTTAAAGGCAGCTTTTAAAGCTTTAGCAAAGTTTCAAAAGAAAAGCCATTTGATACAGCAGTCAGTAATGACACCCAAGATAAACAAAGACATTAGGAGCTTCCAGCAACTTGCTGGAAGTAAGGTGTGTTACCGAAAGCCATTAGGACTGCCCAGGAAGTGGAGAAATGCTGGGCACATTGTAAGACATCGCCTTCATCATCCTCTAGGGAATTTTGTTTTGGCTAGGGGTGGAAAGTCAATCATGATTTGTTAGATGTTCCGTTAGGGAGAGACGGATGCAAAAGCAGTTGTGTTGTGAACCTTGTAAACATGGTTAAAGGGAAAATTACTTTTTAAATTTAACAGAAGGACGAGGGAAAAATACTTTTTAAATTTAACAGAAGGACGAGGACAGAAATTACATTTAGAACTTACTGCCAGTAATAGCGCACGACCCTTGTAATGGTGAATTTTTTCACCTGCAGCTACATTATTCCAACGAGGTGTGTTAAAACCTCTGCTATAGAAACGCAGAAATGTGGAGGCCTGTTCGGATATGCCTGTGGTGGGTGGGTGTGAGAGGAATTAGGTCTCAGTCTCTGGGATTTGGTGTTACAGGGTTGAGGCTCCGGCTTGTTACAGAAGAAGCCCAGGACACATTTAGCCTCCGTGTGTTCAAGTAGCAATTGGAAGAATATGAAAGCTGAGTAAGGAACTCATCAGTGAGATTTTCATTGAAAACGTCCTTCGTGGGATGCAGTTGACAAAAGGCTCTGGTTGGTCTCTTTCAGTAAATAATCGGAGCTCTGTGTAGCAGCTCCTCCTGCTGCCCTGCCTTCCCCTGCAGGCAGACTGAGCAGGCGCCGTGGTGCTTTTTTTCTTAGTCTCTGGGTCTTTGCAAAGTCTCCTGCTCACCCTCGTTTTCCATCTGCAGCCCCCAGGCCTGCTGTTGCAGTCAGCTGCGCTCCTGGGCCCAGGACAGCATGGCAAGGCCTAGGCAGCTCAGAGGTCTGGGGATTTGCATCGCTGCAGCGCTGGCGTTCTTTCTTGCCGGCTTTACTATGGGTAAGTGTGAAAGTCAGGTGAGGAGCTCCGACTAGAGGGAGGAAAAGCTCAGAGTGCCTTAGGGCGTGCTCTGTGGCGTTTCCAAAAGAATACGGCAAAAGTAGAGAGCAAATACAATGCATTTCAGTCGGAATTCAACTTTATTTAAGTTTTTATTGAGTTCAGACCACAGCTGTGGGCTGCTTGGAAGAAAACACCGATTGCCACTATCTATGTGGACGGGAAAAAGATGCCTATTTCTAAATAATTATGAATTAGAATAATTTTTTACCTGGATGTTTTTGCAGTGCTTCTTGAGTGCCAGGGGCTGTTTATGAACTAGATTTCCAGAGAGCCTGAAAGGTTATGCCTCATATATTCATAGTACAAGGAAAGTAAAAGAACAGTTCCTAAAGTAAACCTGTACTAACCAACTGAGAGTTACATGTGTATGAGAATTTTAATAGCTTTCTGCAATTAGCATATTTCCCCCCAAAAGTGCACAGTGATCTGTTGGTTAGGTATCACCGCGTTTTGTTGGTTTTGTTTGTTTGTTTGTTTGATTTTACTTTATTTGGTTTCTGGTTATCAGAAGCAACCAGTGTGCTTGTTCTGTGTCTTTATGAGTGTTTGTGTATTTCTGTGTGTGGAATGTGTATCTGTAATTTCACTCTACCCCCAGGCTGGCTTATTAAACCTCTCAAAGAAACATCTACTTCAGCTCATTCTCATCAGAGGATGCAGTGGGCACTGTTATCGGAAATGAAGGCTGAAAACATTAGATCTTTTCTCCGGTAAGTTTGTGTTGCATTTTTATCATAGAAATTGTGTTTGTTGCATGAACAGATTTATTTAAACTTGGCCAACCTTTATTTATATGTGAAATTATACATTGTTTATCAATTCACTGATTTTGTAAAATGTGTCTAAACCACTAAGGATGAAATCCATGGCTTGTTACAGAGGTGCTGTTTCTCGCCCATAACTTCATCTCACAGGAAAGGGTCTGATTGGTGTATTTAGAGACCTTTCATCTCCATGTAACATTGAATTGAAACTGAATGGCATGTTTTTGTTCCTTGTGCATGGATTTAGTAAGTATACTGAATTTAATCAGAAGAATCTTACTTCTTCCTTTCTCCCAGCACCCTTTCTTTACTGCATTCTGTTAAGAAGACTTAGGACACTGGCAGCCAGGTGACTTAGAAAGGAGATCAGCCTTTCTGACTGCGGTTTTTCTCATTTTGCAATATTTATTTATTTGTTTGTTTGTTTATTTGTTTGTTTATTTATTTATTTATTTTTTGCTCACAAGCTGAACAAAATGGAAACAGTAAGGACACTGTAAACTTTTCAACTTCTTTTGGAAGGCAGTTCCTATAACACGTTTTTGTTCCCAGGCTCCCTCAAAAAGAGTGCTACTAACAAATCAGCTTTGTTGGCTTATAATTTACATAAACTACACACTTCAGATCCTTGCAGTTTTGTAACTGTTTACTGGCTTGTTTCTTCTGGCTTGCACAGTTTGCTTTTTTATTGATTCCAGGACTGCCTGCCCAGGGATAGCACTGCCCACAGTGGCTGGGCCCTCCCAAAACAATCATTAATCAAGAAAATGCCCCACAGACTTGCCTGTAAGGCCAATTTGAAGGAGGCAATTCCTCAACTGAGATTCCCTGTTCTAGAAAACTCTAGGTTGTCAAGTTGAAAACAAAACAAACAAACAAACAAAAAACCCATAACCAACAAAAGGATGTAAAGTAGAAATCAAATATACCTAGGCTCCATGTAGTTTTCTCTAGTTTTAAAATAGCTTGTCTAACCTCAGTTGTACTTTGTAAAATAAATATTTGACGTATTAAACATCTGTAGCCTGCAGTTTTCACTTAATGGCTTAACTAGAGAGAGAAAGCTTCGCAGAGCTTGATACTTGAGTCTTCATGGTTCAGTCATAGTCTGCAGGTGGAAGAGAGGAAGACTCAAGCAGAGGGAGAAATATTTATGTCTGGGAAGAAGGCCTTGTGCAAAGTCTCCAAACAACGACAATGACAGTGGAAAGAGCGCTGAGCACTGTTGAGAGGAAGCTTGTGAGCACAGTAACAGGGAAGGAGGCTGGGTCAGATGCATGCTGGGGTAGGAGGATTTTAATCCAGATGATATGGGATTGTCTGAGTACCTTGAGCAATCGTGCAATAAGAGCAGACCAACTACTGAAAAATACTATTTCTCAAAATCAGAAAATTATAATTTCAGGTTCCAGCTATGAAAATAGGAAGTACTTTCTCAGCTCCCTTATTGAAAACTAGGGGAAAGGAAGAGTGGTGATGAGGATGGAGACGCAATGTAAAAGTGCTGGTACCAAGTTTCCAATGATAATTCATCTTCATGTCCATGGGGGCTTTCTTTTTCTTTTTTTTTTTGTTTTTGTTTTTGTTATTTTTTTGGTCATCTTTTAGTTAACTTTAAAACTAATTTACAAAAGTGTTTATTTTTTTCTACTGTTGTAAGTGGAAAAGAGAAGAAACCTTTAACATAATATTTGTGAAATAAAGCTTGTGAATAACTCTTTGTTGGGTTATTAAAATGCTATAGTTTGTTTCCACCCAGAACTAAGAAAATATTACCCAAAGAAGTTTGACAGATCTTTGCTTCTCAAGTCACAAAAAAGACTTTGGCATTAAAGAATACAAAAGTTCACGGACCTTAATTATAATGAAGTAAATACACTGCTATATACATGTTACAATTGATAGAAGCATCTAAGCCAAATGCAGAGTACCTGGCTGTCCTGACCAAATGCTGAGACTTCTCCCTCAAAATGTCCTACATTTACTCATAAACATCAGGGTGTTACATCATTGTCATAGAGCAGTGACATTCTTAAGGGTGTCTTCTCGCATTTGGTCCTGTGCTAGTGTGTTTACCATGGAACGCGTCATTTCTGGAGGGAGCATAACAGGAAAATTGTTTGTTTGGTTTTGGTTTTTTCAAGACATGATCTCACTATGTAGCTCTGACTGTCCTAGAACTCATTATGTACACCAGGCTGGACTTGAGCTCTACCTGCTTCTGCCTCCTGAGTACTGGGATTAAAGGCAAGCACCACCGTGCCCAGCTCTAACATGAAAATTGAAGTTGTGCTTAATTATTTTATAGAGTCATGTCTAAGAAATTGGTATATCTGACTGAGATTTTTCTATGTCCGATACATAATTGACATGGATTGCCTGAAGGGTGAGCCATGGAGCCTTGTTTGGATGCACGCTCTTCACTTCTAATTCTATTCATCTCATTTCAGGTCCTTTACAATATTTCCCCATCTGGCAGGAACAGAACAAAATTTACTGCTTGCCAAAAAGATCCAAACACAGTGGAAGAAATTTGGATTAGATTCAGCCAACTTGGTTCATTATGATGTTCTCTTATCTTACCCAAATGAGACAAATGCAAACTATGTATCGATTGTGGATGGCCATGGAACTGAGGTGATATGGAATTTTTGGGGAGTTTTCTTATCTTGAAATCCTTGGATTGTACTTTGCCCTTGACACAGGATCTCACTTTTTAGCTTTTGCTGGCCTGGAATCTGTTGTGTGAGCCAAATTGCCCTCAAATCTATGGCAAGGTGCACACAACCTAATTCATTGCTTGTTTCTTGCTCCTTCACTAATTGGAATGCAGAGTCAAGTACCAATATAAATTTGTTGATAGTGTGGTACTGTTCACATAATTCAGAAACAGTAATGTACTGCACTCTTCAGTGTCTATTTGTGTTAAGCATGGTACTAATTTTTTATGTCAGAATGAAGACTAGTACATAGTTCCTTTGCTTAGGGAGCTGAGGCAGACAAAGGGATATGTCATTTAAAATAAGTAGGGTAAGTGCTGGGAAGAGAGAACAGAGGTTCAGCCATTTAGCCTAAACAAGGAGATAAAAAGTCTTGCTGGAGGAACTGATACCTGAGTCAGAAAAGAGAGTAAGAGTTGATCCGCATGAAAATTTAAAGCAAGGAAGAGAGTTCTAGTTAGAGGAAGCACTAGACATGCATGGATATGTATACTGACTCGGTATTATTGGTAGAATCTCAAGATTCTATGTGTTACAATAATGTGAAAGCAAAGTGGACTACAGCAAGGGGTAGAGGAATAGATAAGCTCTGGAGACGGGTCATAGGATTATATTGTATCTTAAGGAGTTAGATGGCAAGATTAAATTATGAGACCTTCCGAGAATCATAGGCAAGGAAAAGGTAGGACTGCAAAGCATGTTCGGGAGGGCTCTTGCACAGCACATGTAGACTAGGCAGGGAGTCAAAGTTACAACAGTAACGTAACCTGAATTAGGCTACTTGCAGAAAGAAAGGAAGGATGAATTTGATGATAAGCAATCAGGAGTGTGTTAGCAACACAGTTCACAGCTGACCTGAGCAAGGAAGAAGCGCATGAATAATCAGGATGACTGACTCTCTACACCCAACTGCCTGGTGCAGGTGGCTTACTTAGTGAGTCAGTTCACAGGTGGGAGATGCAGAGCCGTAAGCATGGTAGAAGATGAAAGCAAATTTTAATATGTTGAGTTTGAAGATCAAAGCTAAATAATCACCTGGCTCTTAAATACAGGAATGTAAAAAGCGGACCCCAGAAGCCTGTTACTTGTTGGCACAATCTTAATAGTGAAATTACACTGGACAGAATAGGAAATTACCAAGAAGTGGTATAGGGATAGAATATGGTAACCATTTAAATGATGGTGAAAGAAAAGAGCTTTGCAAGAGAAGCAAACAGAAAAGACAAAGGAGGAAATCACAAAAGCACCACCACTGGTAGCATTTCTTTTGCTTGCTTACTTTTAAGCAATGCCGAGGATGGAATTCAAGATGCTACACAAGTATTGTACCACCAAGCTACACCCAGCCCACGAACGCCACCTTTGAAACTCTGCTTCTACACTTAATAAGAGAACATTTAGTCACTTAGGACTATTACTTGGAAGATGATGTAAAATTTATTCATTGTTGTAAGCAGGATTTATCTGTTTAATGATAAAACCTTATCTAAGTGTAACTTAGGGGGCAAGACGGACCATGCCTGATAATGATGTGAGATTATTCTCTGTAACTTGACATGTTTGAATTCTTGCTAGATTTTTAAAACTTCATACCATGAACCACCACCAGATGGATATGAGAATGCTACAAACATCATACCACCCTATAATGCCTTTTCAGCCCAGGGCATGCCAGAGGTAAAAAATGTGCACACCTTTACACTTTTTTTGTTCTGTGAAAGCCAGTGTAGAGAAACACCATCCAGATGACCTCACATGCAGACTACATATTGGTGTATTCATGGTTTCATGTTCAGTACTATGAGCACCATCAAAAATTAGAATGGTTTTTTAATAACAGAGAAGATCCTAAGGGGGAGAGGAAAGAGCACTAAGAGTCCTGCTGAAGCAGAAAGCACTTTGCAGAACAGCAAGCCTCCAACTGTGCTCTCAGCAGGTGCTTTCAGCAGCTTTCCCCACTGTTTACAATGTGATTTTTAAATTATTTTTTATCCACCTGGTTTTGTAGTTCATACTACAGATATTCTTAAAATAATGTTGTGGTTAGAAATGAAATACGTTTGGGACTTCAGAAGCTATTTCCAACTGATAGCCACTTACAAATGAAGAATTGGTTTTCTCCATGGGCGTCTCCCTGGGAAAACAAACTACTCTTTAGGGTTGACCCCATGCCCAGCAGTATATGCTCAACACAAAATGAACCCAACAGAATCTTTGGAGGCTCTTTTTCTTACAATTTTAAGTCAGTTTTTTTTTTAATATTACAAGTCTTTTGCATGTATACTATGGCTTCTAGTTTGTGTGTTTATTGAATTCCTGTGTGTATGAATACAAGTGTCTGCATTTATATACATTTCTTATGATTTTTCTTTTTTCTTGTTCTCTTTTGATTATTTCATCCTATTCTGATTTGTTTTTTGTTTTATCTCATTTTACTTTATTATCATTCTTTAGATATGTGTTTGTTTTCTAAGGAGAAACAGAAAGGGGGTGGATCCTTATGGGAGAGGAGATGGGGAAGATCTGGAAGGAGTAAGAGGAGGGGAAACCATTATTGGAATATATTGTATTTAAAAAGTATCTTCAATAAAAGAAAAAAGATAGAAAAAGATAGAAAATAAAATTAAAACATAGTTGGGTTTATTAAAATTGGATTGACTGTTTCCTACTGACATTTTCTTCTGGAGAATAACTATTTAAAATATGTCTCTGCTCCATAAAGTTTATGAAATGTTAAAATGGTGTTGTTGAGTTCCAAATAAGGAAAGAAAACTTCCAATAGACTTTTAAAGAACAAATTATTATAATTTTGTCTCAAAGGCAGTAGCATACATATCTTTCCCTTTTCTTGCAGGGAGAGCTTGTCTATGTCAACTATGCTCGCACTGAAGACTTCTTCAAACTAGAAAGAGAGATGAACATCAGCTGTACTGGGAAGATTGTTATTGCAAGATATGGGAAAATCTTTCGGGGAAATAAAGTAGGGTATTCCTTTTTCTAGTGGGAAAGGGAGAGGTTAGATCCTACAAATATAAATGGTCAGTTATATTCGCTCTCTAAAATTGCTCATAACTTTGCTCTCATGGGTACACAAAAAATTTTATTTTATATAATTTTATATGTCTTTTCTTATTTGAGACAGGGTCTCACTATGTAGTTCTGACTATCCTGGAACTCGCTTTGTAGACAAGGCTGACATGAAACTCAGAGATCTGCCTGCCTCTACCTCCCAAGTGCTGGGATTACAAACGTGTCCCACCACTACCTGGTGTAACTTTTTAATTCTGGAAAGGACATTATTTTTGTTACAAAAGTAGCATTTGCTTTTTAAAGATCAATAGAATGAAATTTCTATCAATTAAAAGGAAACTTTTCTCTGTATTACCCAACTTATTTTTTTAGACTGTTGGAAGGAGGCTGCTTGTTTGTCCCAGCTGCACCGAACTGAAATAATCACACAGAAAACTGTATTAATTAAATCACTGCTTGGTCCATTAGCTCTAGCTTCTTGTTGATTAACACTTACATATTAATTTAACCCATTTCTATTAATCTGTGTATCATCACGTGGCTGTGCCTGACCAGCTAAAGTTCCAGCATTACATGGCTACAGAGGGGCTACATGGCTTCTTGTGACTCTGCCTCCTTTCTCCCAGGATTCAGCTTAGTTTTCCCTGCCTAACTCTGTTCCCCTACAGCTCTGCTATAGGCCCAAGGAAGTTCCTTTACTTATCAGTGGTAATCACAGCATACAGAGGGAAATCTCACATCACTAGACGTATTTAATTTTAGTCACCCCTTCCCAATTTAATTCTTTGAATTCTAAATCTGAGTATATTACTCTTTATGCAATTATTATGATTAGATTTTAAAGAGGCCATGACACACTGCGTGTTCTGTAACACTGTTCCCACTCGGCTATTCCTATGCATACCTACAGTAATACACTAAAAGCTGTACAATATAGTAGCAGTTAAGGAACTAGGACCCTGGCTCCACATCTTTGGGTCAGGACTAGTCTGGGCACTGAATCTTTAGATCTTTTCACTCTCAACTACTCTCTCTTCCCAGTGTCCTCTTGAGCAGAATATGAATGCTAATAGCATCAACATCGTAGAGTTCTTCATAAGATCCTAGTCTGTACTGGAGAGAGCATCTCAGTAGCAAATTGATACTAGTAATTTCTATGACTATTTATTAAGTCCCTCATTCATTTAAATAGGAACATAGTATTTTTCAGAATTGATAATATATTTAATCATTCTCCTGTTGACAGATACTTTCCTTAGCCGGGCTTCAGTATGTTCCTACTATAAAGAATTCCATTGTTAATATTCCATATATACTTCAAACATTTGCATCCAATTTTTGTGATATACATTTATAAAAATTAAGTGTGCATATATCGGTATGTATATAGTCAATGTTCTTTCTTAATTTCCTTTCCAGGAAGTTGAGATGTTGACAAAGCTGAGTGCTTTCTTAACATTATAATACATACAAAAGAGCCAAGAATGAGAATTACCTACTTTTTGCTACAACATTTCTGATGATTAAGAATTCAGTTATCTCAGCCAGGCAGTGGTGGTGCATGCCTTTAATCCCAGCACTCAGGGGGCAGAAGCAGGCAGATTTCTGTGAGTTCGAGGCCAACTTGGTCTACACAAGTTAGTTCCAGGACAGCTAGGGCTGTTACACAGAGAAACCCTGTCTTGTAAAACAAAACAAAACAATTCAGTTATTAGTTATCTCACAGAATAAAGTTTTCTATTCTTATCAAATTTAATCCAGATGGCTAGATG
The DNA here is from genome assembly GCA_001685075.1 of Bramus lutescens. Lineage (NCBI taxonomy): Eukaryota > Metazoa > Chordata > Mammalia > Rodentia > Cricetidae > Bramus > Bramus lutescens. The sequence continues at coordinate 14,227 of LOEQ01009219.1, forward strand.
CTTACAAAGTTCCTTTTGAAAAACAAACTATGACTATTCTACATAGCGTTCACAATCTGTTTGGTTATGTAAGTATTTAAGTGCTTACTCGGTGATGTGCAAGATTTTTGTGGGTAGTTGGTTAAGAGTATAGCATCATTCACATTTTCATTAACCCTCTCGTTTTAGTAGGGAAGACAAACACTAGAAAGATATTTTAACTTATCATAAACTGTCCTATGATAGAAATATATAAAATAAGTATAAAGAAAGGAGACTAATTTTGCAGGTTTGGGAATGACAGAAACAGTTCTTAAAAGAGATAGTTAGGATTTTGTAAGATAAATGACCATTTGTTAAGTTTACCATGAGGAGATTAGTTTGGAAGCAAAGATAACAAGCACATAACAACAGCATCAAAAAGCAGTTATAAAACTACTTTTGCAGGAGTAAGCCAGTCCTTTGCATTCCTGCATCATGTGGCACATTGCTCTTGCAGGTGAAAAATGCCATGCTGGCCGGAGCCATGGGAATCATCCTGTACTCTGATCCAGCTGACTACTGTGCCCCTGAGGTACAGCCGTATCCCAAAGGATGGAACCTTCCTGGAACTGCAGCACAGAGAGGAAATGTCTTAAACCTGAATGGGGCAGGTGACCCACTTACGCCAGGCTATCCAGCTAAAGGTTAGGAGCAAATCTGTTAGTTGATCACTTCTGTGAAGTACTCCCTGCTGTTCTAAGTGTATAAAAACAAGCACTGTTTGTCTTTTGGGATCCTGACTGATCAGAAATAAGTACTTTCTCTGTCCTGGGTCTTTTGTTTTTTCCATGTGAAGTTGAGAATTGTACTACCAAGTTCTGTAAAGAATCGTCTTGGAATTTTGATGAGGATTGCACTGAATCTGTGGATTGCCCTTGATAGGATGGGCATCTTCACTATGTTAATCCTACTGACCCATGAGCAGGGGAGATCTTTCCATCTTTTGATATCTTCAATTTCTTTCTTCAAAGACATGAAGCTTATTACACAAGTCTTTCACTTGCTAGGTAAATTTTTTATTATTATTATTTTAGGCTATTGATTTTTTTATTGTTATTTGAGGCTATTGTGAAATGTATTGTTTCCCTGATTTCTTACTCAGTTTCTTTGTAGGAGTTCCCTGGTGGAATTTTTTGTGTCATTGATATGTGCTGTCATATCATCTTCAAATTATAATTCTTTGATTTCCTGTTTTTCGATTTGTATCACCTTAATCTTTTTCAGCTGTCTTACTGCTCTAGCTAAAATATTGAGTATTATGAGTAGATATGGAGAGATTGGACAGTCTTCTCTTTCAAGAAAAATTTTGGTTATATTGTTTTGGGGTCAGGGAGTGGAACGTGGTGGTTTAAATGGGAATGCCCCCCATAGACTCATGTGTTTGAATGTTTGACCCTTAGGGAGTGGTACTATCAGGTGGTGTGGCCTTGTTGGAGTAGGTATGGCTTTATTGGAGGAAGTGTGTCCTGGCCCTGTGGAGGCAGGCTTTGAGGTCTCATGTACTCAAGCTACATCCACTGTGGTACACAGACTCCTTCTGCTGCCTATTGATCAAGTTGTAGAATTCTCAGCTCCTTTTCCAACAGCATGTCTGCCTGCATGCTGCCACATTCCTGCCATGATGATAATGGACTAAACCTCTGAAACTGTGTCTTAGTTAAGGTTTTTATTGCTGTGAAGAGGCACTCTGACCATGAAAATTCTTATAAAGAAAACGTTTAATTGGGGTGGCTCTCATATAGTTTCAGATATTCAGTTCATTATCATCATGACAGGGAACATGGTGGCCTGCAGGTAGATGTGGTGCGGGCTATATCTTTATCAGAATGCAGCAGGAAGTCCGCTGAGTGTCACACTGAGGAAAGCTTGAGCAAAAGAAACCTCAAATCCCACCCCCACCATGACACACTTCCTCCAACAAGGCCAGGTCTCCTAATAGTGCCACTCCCTTTGGGGGTTATTTTCTTTCAAACCACTGCAAACTGTAAGCCAGCCCCAGTTTAGTACTTTTCTTTACAAGACTGTTTGTGGTCTTGGTGTCTTTTCACTGCCATGGGGTGTTTTTTTCTGTACACTGTGAATATGTGTTGCTTTCATTGGTTAGTAAAGAAGTTGCTTTGACCTATAACAAGGCAGAATAAAGCCGGACAGGAAAGCCAAATGGAGAAACAGAGCAAAGGAAGAGCGGGGAGAGTGAGAGATGAGCCAGCTGCCAGGGAAGCAAGATGCTAGAAAACAGGTAAAACCATGAAGTCATGTGGCAGAGAAATGTAGATGAACAGAAATGGGTTAAGTTGTAAGAGTTAATTAGTAATAAGCCTGAACTATAGGCCAAACATTCTGTAATTAATATAAGTGTCTCTGTGTTTATTTGGGACCAGATGGTTAGGACAAAAGAAAAGCTCCTCTGTTTACACTTTACAGCAATAGAAACCTTAACTAAGGTAATGATATGTAGTGTCCTTCTCTGTCTCTTTTGATTAAATTTTGTTTGAGGTCTATTTTTTTTATATATTAAAATGGCTACAGCAGCTTTCTTCTTCGGTTTATTTGCTTAGAAAATCCTTTTCCAACCCTTTACTCTGATGTATTGTTTGTCCTTGTTGTTAGTGTGTGTTTCCTGGATGCATCAGAAGTATGGATCCTGATTTGTATCCTTTCTGTTAGTCTGTGTCTTTTTATTGGGGAATTGAGACCATCGATATTGAGAGATATCAATGATCAATGATTGTTGATATCTATTACTTTGTTGTTGTTTGTGGTGATGGTGGTTGTGGTGTGTGTGAGCTTTCCTTCTTTTGTTTTTGCTGATATAAGACTATTTCGTACATTTTCATGGGTGTAGTTAATGTTGGTGGTTTGGATTTTTCCATCTAGTACCTTCTTTTGTGCTGGATTTGGCTGTATCATGGAATATCTTGTTTTCTGCATCTATAATGATTGAAAGTTTTTCTGGGTATAGTAGGCAAGACAGGTCTCTTAGAGTCTGCAAGGGTTAGGCTCTTCTGGCTTTTAGAGTCTCCACTGAGAACTTGGGTGTAATTCTAATAGGTCTGCTTTTATGTGTTACTTGGCCATTTTCCCTTGTGGTTTTTAATAATTTTTCTTATACTGTACAATTAGTGTTTTGATTTTTATGTGGTTGGGGGGATTTTCTTTTTTGGTCCAACTTATTTGGTGTTCTGTAAGCTTCCTGTACCTTTGTATGCATCTCCTTCTTGAGGTTAGGGAAATTTCTTTTATGATTTTGTTGAAGACATTTTCTGGGCCGTTGAGCTGGAGATCTTCTTCTAATCCCTATTATTCTTAGGTTTTGACTTTTCATAGTGTTCCAGATTTTCTGGATGTTTTGTATCAGGAAATTTTTAGATTTAACTTTGTCTTTGATTGATGTATTCATTTCTTCTATAGTATCTTCAATGCCTGAAACTCTCTACCATCTCTTATATTCTCTTGGTGAAGCTTCCCTCTACAGTTATTGTTTGAATTCCTAAAGTATTTATTTCCAAAATTCCTTCATCTTAAGTTTTCTATATTGATTCTATTTCCACTTTTCTGGTCTTTGTTTTATTTGTTTCCTTTAACTATGTGTTTTCTTGGATTTCGCTAAGTGATTTATTTATTTCTCCACACTGTTTGTTTGTTTTCATGGATTTATTAATTTCCAGTTTTAAGGAATTTTATTATTTTCATATAGTTGGTTTAAGGTATTTTTCTTGTGTTTCAGCTGTATTGGAATATTCAAGTTTTGCTGTAGTAGGATAGCTGGGCTGTAATGGAGACATATTGCCTTTACTGTTATTAATTCTATTTGAATGCTGCCATCTAAGCATCTGGGTTTGGGTTGATTATAGGTCTAGGTGCTGATTTCTGGATTTGTTTTGTTTTGGTTTTAATCCTTGATTTCCATTTTCTCTCTGGATTTTGAGAGAGTGTGTTGACTGGGTGTTGCCTGTCACTTCCAGCTGATGTGTTCTCAGGGACGGTCTGCTAGTATTGTAGGCTGGGATACTGAACAAGGCAGGGGAAGTAAGGTTGGAGGAGAAGTTCTTTGTTATTCCTTGGGGATGAAGTCAAACAGGAAAGGGAGGTCATAGAAGATTTCGTGATAGAAAGCTTGGGGTGAAAATGGGGGGCTTAGAACTCAGGAGCAGTAGGAGAGGTGTGAGTCTGCTTCCAGCCTTCTTTTCCTGGTAGGAGGGGCCCCTGGGTTAGCAGGGCTGTCTGCTGGGTTGGGATCTGTGGGGGTGGGGGAAAGAATGCCAGAAGGGGAAAGATTTGTGAGATCCACTGGATATGGGAGTGGGTGGAGGGTTACGGGTGGGGGAACACTGCCAAGTGTGTTCTGCTGTAGAGCGAGGGGTGGAACTGGTGGAACAGAGAAAGAATAAAAGTCTGAAAGGAATCTACAGGTGTGGCCTGTGAATTAACATGGTCATGTGGACTGGAGCTGTGGGCTGTTCCCTTGCTCTACTACTAGGTTGCTGTGTTCCCACCGAATGCCTGCTGGTGTTGGAAGTTAGGATACTCAGATTTGTTGGGGGAAGGAGAGTTAGGGATGAAGATCTTTGTGTTCCCCTGGAGTGGGGTCAGAGAGGAAAGGAAAACTACAGCAGGTTTCCTGCTATGGAGCTGGGGATGATACTGGTACTAGGGTGTATCTTGGGAGCAGCAGTACAGATGTGGGTTTGCCTTCAGCCTATTTGTCGCCCTAAGAGAAGAGGGCCATTAGCAGGGAGTGCCCACTGGGGTTGGGGTCTGGGGCAAAGCAGCAAGTAGGGAGAGGAAGGTTAGAAGTGGGGAAGATCTGTGGGATCCACGGGAGATGGGAGGAGGGGCTGCCAAGGGTGTTCTATTGAGCTGATATTCAAACTGGAGCACCAGAGAGAGAAGAGAAGGCCTGCAGGCAGCCTACATGCTTTTTTGTGGGTTAGCAGAAAATCATTGTTTGGTTTTTAGATACTCAAGAACTTTGGAAATATTTTCTTCAATATTTATTTCTAATTCCAATATAATTAATCCCACTATTGTCAAAAAATACACTTTGTATGATTTTTGCATTTAGTGGAACATGTTTTATGGCCCATAATACTACAATATGGTTAGGCTTTTTGTTTCAATAGGCAATTATAAAAATAAGTAGTAAGAAAAAGATATTTGAGCTGTTGTTTCATGTGTCTTATCATTTTAAGTTGGTTCAGATATAGCATGAAGGTTTCCATTTTAATCCATCCTGCGTGATAGCCAGGCCTGAGGAGATTATCAGTCTGACAGCACTTCCAAATCATGCTTTGAAGAAAACTTTGTCTTATTATTTGGATAAATGTAATTATTCCTCAATCAATATCCCATAAGTTTTCTGTTTTTTACCCATTATATGTAACTTTAGACATATAGACACATTTCCAAGCATACAGTTTGCTGGAGTTTCTATAATAGTAATTCATAATATCTTTTGAGTAAATGAAATATTAAAAAGTTTAAGAAAATCATTTTAAGTGTTTAGTTTGAAATCTATAAATTCTATGATTTGATTTTACTTTAAAATATAAATGACTTAATTTTTTACGCTGACTCAAATAGGCCAGTTTAAATAATACAATTTGACCTTTTGGTAACCTTTAATTTTATTTTAATTGCCAAAATATAGCAAATCTTGTAATAATATTACAAGAAATTCCTGCATACCATTGTCTTTGCTTGTATTCTTCAATGGTTTTCACTTATATACTTGATCCTTGCAGAGTACACCTTCAGACTTCAAGTTGAAGAAGGAGTGGGGATTCCGAATATACCCGTGCATCCAATTGGGTATAATGATGCAGAGATACTATTACGGTATAGTCATTTAGTTGGAGATGAGTGTGTCTTGCCCTATATTTTCCATTTTCTGCTCTATAAGTCAGTTATGTTAAAACTAACATATATCAAAATAAGCCCTGAAGTAGGAACACTATTTTTATGAGAATAATCAAATTAACTACCAAGAAATAATAATAAAACATTTCTCTGCTCAAATGAAGTTCTCAAATATGAAATTCTGTCCAAATATTAAAATCAAGTACTGATTTAAAACATTTAAATATTTAGGCTTCCTTCGTATCCATTAGTTGTTCATCTGTGGTATAAGCAGTCACGCTAGCCACTAGATGTGTGACCTTGCACCACTTGCGTCCTTGCTGTCTGATTTAGTGTCCTCACCTGTAAAATGAGAACAGTGCCGCTTCTTGTGTCCCAGCTGAGATCTCTGTCTCCAGTACAGCGATCATTGAACTAATATTTGCTGGTAATGTTTCCTGTATTTTATCACCTATTTCCCAACTACCATTTCCTAAATGGTTGTACCACAGTAACTTAATTCCCTTTTATAGGTGCCCCCAATGGAGTCAGTAGTTGCTTTTAAAATTAGGTGTTTCTTAACACAGTCATGAATGTTCCCCCTTTCGAATAGCCTCAATTTCCTGCTTCTCCAACTACGTCAAGTGTGAAGAGGCTGTTGCCACGCACCTGTCCTCCAGATTTTATTTTTTCCCTTCACCTTTATAAGTAACGCGTTGCATGTTACTAATTTGTCTAGGCTATGACTCTTTCCAGAGTTAGAGCTCCATGAAGTTAGGCCTCTGTGTAAACAGTTCCTACTCTACAGTATCGTACCCAATCTCGTGATTTCCTCAAGATTAATCTTTGTGTTGTTTCATGTGCTCTTGGCAGAAACTTGGGAGGAACTGCTGCCCCAGACAAAAGCTGGAAGGGAACTCTAAATGTTAGCTACAATATCGGGCCTGGCTTTACAGGAAGCAAATATTCCAGGTAACGTTGTGAATCTTTAAAAGCCTGAAAAAGTTTGCCTTTAACAGAAAAATGTCAGGCTAATTAATGCTCTGCCAGGTAAAGTATGCTTTTCCTGTTTTCCTTGTCACAAGTGAGCAACTGATCATTTTATATCAACTCAGAAGGACTTAGAGAATTAACTACTGAATTATTCCGTTGTGACATTGTATTATTAGATGAAATATTACTATGTTTGAGCTTAGGCTTGTAACATTTCAAGCAGTGTTGTCTTTTTTAGCTTCCATTTTCTTCAAGTTTTAAATCAGTTTTTCTAGTGACATTTATGGTGGTTCAGTTGAGAGAAGATAAAGGGCAGAGAGAAAGGAGCCCTTGGTTATTTAACCTTTACTCTATGGCATAAAGGAGTCAAAATAAGGAAACCATGTTGTTCAACAATTCAATAATCCTCAATGGATGTTTCATTATAAATAGTATTGCTATTTTCTTTTCAAGACAGGGTTTCTTTTTTTTGGAGTAAAGCATATTTATTACAATAATGTCAGTGTTACATTATTTCTAAGTAACTATTTGAATTTAATTAAAATACTTGGTATTTTTTCCTTTTTTGAAATTGTTTTTATTATGCTATATATTTTTCTCCACACCCCTCCCTTCTCCCTCCCTCCCTCCCCCTTCTTCCCTCTCCTATGATCCCCTCACTCCCTGTTTACTCAGGAGCTCTTGTCTTTTTCTACTCAAGACAGGGTTTCTTTGTGTAGCCCTGGCTGTATTGGAGCTTGCTCTGAAGACCAGGTTGACCTTGAACTCAGAGATCCTCTTAAGTGCTTGGATTAAAGGCATGTGTCACCACTGCCCAATATAATTAGTATCATTTTTAAACACAGGACTATTGCAGTGGAGTGATCATATGTGCCTGATGGGTTGAGAAAAAGCAGGCAGGCAATGTAGTTATAGAAACACAGGCCGTGGTGGGAAGTCTGATAAATTGGAAAGACTGGGGAAAGGGAAATGTTAGTACTGATAAACCAGAAAGGATAAATGTAGCTGTTTATTTTATTAAACACACATTGCTCAGTCAGTCTTGTTTGCTAATAATTTACCTATCTATGTAAACTTTGATAATCAGAATATGCTTTTATTGTTAGAATTGGCTTGTTTCAGATAAGCTAAAATGAAACAAATGTAGTTTTCTTACTTTTATGGGAATTTTAGAATTTGAGTTACGTAAGGGCTTAATAATCACCATAATTCAATTAAAACAGTGTTCCTTCAATTAGGAAATTTATTATCTATTTTACTTATATTCTTCAGAGAGAGAAAGATAGCATAGTTTCACATGATAATGCTTATTTATTTTTAATTTACGAGCAGAATTAGACAGACATGAAGAAAATGCGTTGATATTTCTGATTTTACTCAGGGGTCTGGTGAGATGACTTGGAAGTTAAGAAGACTAGAGTTCAGTTCCCAGTGTCTGTGTTGTCTCACAGAATGTCTGTAACTCCAGCTCTTAAGGGATCTAAAATTCTCTCCTCCCTCTTCTGGCCTCCTTGCCCCTCCATACACATGCACAAATACATGAATAAAGCATATATTATAAAAATAGATTAAACTCAGAAAGCATAAGAAATATAGAGCGTAGGTCTGGCTATCCAACACTGTCCATCATTGTTGTGATTTGAGTTCAAAATGGATAGATACATAGTAAGCAATAACAGCAAAGCTTTGAGAGATTCTTCTCTTTCACCTCACAGAGGTCTTGATAATTATTTGCCATTTGGGGATACCATCAAATGACAAGACAAGATACTTCCTCATATTGCTGGCATCAATGAAGAATAATTTGTTCCTAACAAAAATGGAAATAGAAATAAACACAAAAACAGTAGAGCAAAATTAAATCTAGATACACAGATAGCTAAAATAAGGGAATTTTAACTGTCCACATTGTTCCTGCAAGATAAAGTCATAGCGCATCTCAGCAGGACCTCCAAAACTGATAAAGAGTAATTTAAAGTGATAACTGTTGGACAGGTATGAAATGAGAATTTATTCTATCTTTCACTAGACTTGTTAGCTAATAAAGGAACAAGGACTGGTGTTAAAATTGGTTCAAAGAAGCTGGGTGGTGGTGGCACATGCCTTTAATCCCAGCTCTCGGGAGGCAGAGACAGGTGGATCTTTGTGAGTTCGAGGCCAGTCTGGTCTACAGAGCGAGTTCCAGGAGAAACTGCAAAGCAAAACAAAGAAACCCTGTCTTGAAAAACAAAGAAAAAACAACAACAACAGCAGCAAAATTGGTTCAAAGATATGTTCAAGGATACATATACACACATATATTTATATGCTTATTAGGAATGTGAGTGATCTTAAATGAATGTATACTAAATATGACTCTACTGTGAATTGTGTTTTGTCATGATTCTGCATGTTTATTCAGTCTGTCTCTCCAGAGATGCATAAAGCAGCCTAGTTATATAATGAAATGAAACAAAAGATACAGGTGACAGTGATAATGAGCTGAGTCTTTTCTCCTCTTCCCGATAGCAGTGTGTTAATGAATTTGACAAATACTTGATGAACACTAGCTGTACACAAAGTACCCCATGACTTTAAGCTCTTAGTTACAGGAAGATGGTGAAAATGTTTCTGCATTGTAGCAGTTTTTTTTTAAAACTGAACCTGGGGTTTTCTTTGTCAGCTAGTGGCTCCACCATTAAGCTTTCCCCAGCTCCTCCTTGTGTTTACTTTGCAGTAGCAACATACATTTTTTTGCTTAATGCATTAAAAAAAACCTCACTTGTTGATTGGTTTTGCTCTTGATGGAATGTTTAGCTGAATTATGTATTAATTACTCTTAGGATTGCTTATGTATTTAGAAAATTTTTAGGAGAATGGCAGAATTTGTATGCACTGCACATTATTCAAGCTTTGGGAGCTGTTTCCTTCCTTCCATTATGGATAACAAATTATAGATCTTATTTGATCTAGAGAAAACAAAGGCTCATTTCCTGTCCCCGTGAAAAAGCTCAATATTTATTCATGTACTTCTGGAATTCATATAGTGTGTATTGCCTTTGAGATGGAGGAAATCTGGCTGAGTTTGACCAAACTTGCCTTTGCTTTTAAATTGGTAAAAATCATGAAGGAATATTGAAGTTTAGCCCAAATCAGAATCAAAATGGATGGCCCATGGAAGGTTCAGCATGTAGTTGTGCACTTAGCACAACATTCTAAATCCCTTTTTTTTGGGGGGGGGCTTTCAACCCAGGGTTTCTCTGTAACTTTGGAGCCTGTCCTGGAACTAGCTCTTGTAGACCAGGCTGGCCTCGAACTTACAGAGATCCGTCTACCTCTGCCTCCCAAGTGCTGGAATTAAAGGCGTGTACCACCATCACCTAGCCTAAATTCATATTTAACAATAGAATTCATAATATTTTTCAGTCAGTGCTCAGGTCAGTTTTAAGTAATGTATTTATAGATCACTTTCAGTCATGACAAAAGTTAATGAACAGCAAGTATTACTGTACTCATGTGTTCCTTACCAGGAAGATGTGTTTTGAGAAATGTGTTATTGCTGGAACATCAGAGTGTGCTTACACATACCTCAGTCACTGAATGGGACTTAAAAAAATCTGTTATAAACAATCTTTTTATTTTACATACCAATCCTAGTTCCCTCCCCTCCCTCACCTTTCCCCATGCACTCCGCAGAGAGGGTGAAGTCTCCCTAGGGACTCAAAAAGTCTGGAATGTGACTTTTTGATGCCATTGGGATTCTGTAAACAAGAAGAATGAGGCTACTGTTAGCCTAACAGGGTAGTCTGTCTCAGAGGAAACTTTTTTGTTGTTGTTTAACTGAATTTTTTTTTCCATTCAAAAATTTACACTTCCTCCCCTCCTCCCATTCTCCTCCCCCACTCACTCTCTTCCCTCCCCCGTCCCTCCTTAAGAGAGGGCAGGGTACCCTGCCCTGTGGGAAGTCCAAGGCCCTC
>LOEQ01009219.1:33026-46157 GCA_001685075.1 Bramus lutescens
CATCAGTGTGGCTATAGGATGGGGCCAGTTGAGGCGCCCTCTCCTCATCTGCTCGAGGAACAAGCTGGGGCCATCTCCTTGGACACCTGGGATCCCCTCTAGAGATCAACCCAAAATGAATCTTTAAAACCAAACTTTCAGGTTCACAGCTACATAAGACTATGGATGGCTTTATCTCCCTAGCACCCTACTCAGCACAGTCCAAGAAAAACTAGACAACAAAGAGGAACCTAAGAGAGACGTACACGGATCCAATCTACATGGGAAATAGAAAAAGACAAGATCTCCTGACTAAATTGGGAGCATGGCGGTCATGGAAGAGGGTAGAAGGGGAGGGGAGAAGGGAGGGGAGCAGAGAAAAATATATAGCTCAATAAAAACAATTAAACAATTTAAAAAACATAAAAAAGAGAAACAAGTGCTTAACTGCTGAGCCACTTCTCAGCCTATAGTCTTAAAAAAGAAACTGTGTGTGTGTGTGTGTGTGTGGTTTGTAAGACTCAGTTTTCTCTTACTATGTAGGTCCTGGGAACTCCATTCTACTTTTAGGCATTGGATCAAATACCTTTAGCTAGTGAGCCATCTCACTACCCATAAACTCTTTTCATTAAAAAAAAAATGTTTTTGGTTAGCTAATAGAACAACAGGCTTCCACATGACTTCTTACATCATTACTAATTCTCCCCACAATCTCATTTAAATTTCACAATCCTGGTATGTCCCCTTCTAGTCTCATACCACATGAGTTCTATTATCCACCCATCTTTAGAACTCTTCCCTAACCCCATATTCCTTTTATAATTTTGTGCTCTCTATCGACATTCCAAGTTAAATACAAAATTAAATTACAAGGTATGACACATATATTAAAAAAAGAACACATAGCATTTGAGATATCTCAGTAAATATTACTCCCAATTCTACCCATTTTCCTACAAATTTCATTTTTATTTGGTGTTAAATAGAATTGCATTGTATAAATGTGACACATTTTACTTACCTACATTTCAGTTGATGGACATCCGTTTGCTTCCATTTCCTAACTACTGTAATTCCATTCCCTAACTGTTACGAAGAATACAGTAATGACATGAATGTGCAAGTGTCTCTATTGTTAGCTTTTTGGGTGTATGTGCAGAAGTGGTATAGCTGAGTCATATGAAGATCTAGTTTTATTTTGAAAAAGCGCTACACTTTTTTCCATAGTGACTGTACCAGTGTATAAAGGTTTCCATTTCCTCACATTAAGAAAATCCAGCTTTGCTTAAACATAAAATAATAATTAAAAATATAAATAATTATTCTCACTATTCCTGACTTCTTTTCAAGCAAAAGTAGATTCCATCTGCTCAGATAAAGGCAATTTATTATAGAAATTATCTGCATTTTCTGCAGTATCTTGACCTGAAACAATTTAAAACTTTCCTTTAAAATGTTATTAATAAAAAGGGAAATCCCCCTTTTTAGGTAGTTGGCAACATTACCAACAACAGTATTCATAAATGTCGAAGAATTTGTGCTAGTTCTTTCCTTTTCTTAGGAGCCGCAAAATATACTATTTTATGCAAGTGAACATGACACATGCTTGCACAGAGAGCAACTGAAGTTGATACTAATGTGCAGATGGAGTTATATTGGTTACACATTTGCTTCAATTCTTGATGCCTACTGTTTGTTTTTCTAGATCTCCAGCCCTGATGATGGCTTTGAAAGCAAATCACTTTATGAAAGCTGGCTGGAAAAAGACCCTTCACCTGAAAATAAAGTTTTTCCTAGGTAAATTAACATATGTAGCTTTTCTACCCTGGGATAAATGTAGATTGCTCCGTTTCCTTTGCTTCTCCAAACTTGCAATTCTCATGGAGCTCATCAATAATGCAAAGAAATTCAATAAAGCTGTCTAGTCAGCTGCTGTTTTGCTTACTAGTCAGCTCAGACACATTTTTAATGTTCAATGTAACATAGACAGGTATATTTTTGAAAATTTTCAACTAAACTGATTTTGTGGGGACTTGAGAAATAACTTGGCAATGAAGAGTGCTTGCTGCTCTACCATTGGACCTAAACTCAGTACCCAGCACCCATGTCAGGTGGCTCACAACCATCTGTCACCAGCTCCAGGAGTTTCAATAGCCTCTTCTGGATTCTGTGGGCACCTGAAATCCTTGTATATACATGCAGATATATGCATATAAATATAAGTAAAAAATTTTACAATGATTTTGCTATTTATTAGTCATTATTTTGCATCTTTACAGAAATGTAATTTTATATATGTAGTATATGTTTTAAATAATAGCATAACTTCATGTGATGATGATGTAAAATATAAATTACTGTGGGTGTTCATGACTGTGGGTGTGTACGGATGTATGTGTGTGTTCGTGTGTTTGGATGTGTATAGCTGTGAGTGTTCATGTGTGTGGACATGGTATACATGTGTGTGGACATGGTATATGTATGTGTGTATGTGTGTATGTGTGTATGTCATGTACATGTTGATGTGGATGTGTTATATATGTGTGTGTGCATGTGTGTGTGTGTGGTATATACATGTTGATGGAGGCAAGAGGTTGATGCCAGGATCTTTCTCCATTGATTCCCAACCTTATTTTTTTTCTTAAAAAAGATTTATTGTATTTTTAATGATGTATATATATGTGCATCTGTGTGTGGGTATGTGCATATGTTCTCAAAGGCCAGATGAGTTGGATAAATTGAAATGGAATTTACAGTCAGTTTGAGCCATATGAGGTGGATTCTGGGAACCGAACCCAAGTCCTTTGGAAGAGCAGTATATATGCTTTTAGTCATTGAACTGTCTCTCCAGTCCCTCTACCTTATTTATTTTTACTTTTTCATGATAGATCATTCATTGAACCTGGATCACCCAGCAAAACTGGCTGGTTGTGGATTTCCAGAATCTAACTGTCTGCCCCTTACCCTCAGCCCTGGGGTTTGAGATATGAGTGGCCACGCCTGGCTTTTATGTGGATTGTAGAAATCTGAACTCTTAAGTCCTCATGCTTGCACAGAAAACACTTTGCCCACTGATTCATCTCCTTACCCCTCATTTTTATTTTATATTTAATAAAGGGAATTATCAATAATATTTAAATTGTGTATTTTTCTGTAATCAATTTAGATTTTTGATCTTTATCATTTTACATTTTCTCTTTCATGTTGTAGTGACTTCTTTAATTTATTATATAGTTATCCATTTTTATTACAATATGATTTATAAAACTGAGAGAAGATGATAGTAATTTATAGCTTCATTCTATTTTTTAAAGTCATTTAAAATATCATTGTATTTAATTTTTAATTGTATTTTTTTTCTATTTTTAAGATTATTTACCGTTTACCTCTTCTGTTCCCTCCTTCATATCCTCCCTATATACTCTGCTCCCCCCTCCCCCGCTCTTTCAAATCCATGTCCTCTTTTTCTTTAATTGTTGTTACATATGTGTGTGCCTATATGTGTACATAGAAGCATTCAGTGTGCATACTCCTATATTTATAAACACAATTTTCTTGATCCTTATGCTGTTAGTTGTATATGTTTTCAGGAATGACCATTTGGTATTGGATAAGCAGTTGGTGAGCCCTTTCCTGGGAGAAGACTATTTCTTCTGTCCTCATCATTCCTTAGCCGATGTAGCTCTTTGTCTAGGTTGAAGCCTTGTGAGCTTTCCTCTGTCCCATGGCTGCATATCTATTGGTGTTGTCCTCGTTCAGCTCCTGTTTGGGCAGCCATGTTGGTGAAAGTTCATGGGAGTAGCTTCTCTGGCATTCCCAGGAGACACAATCTCAGAGCAACCTTCTGATTCCTCTGGATCTTACAATTTTTCTGCCTCCTTTTTCGCAATGATCCCTGAGCTGTAAGTTTCAGAGGTTCATTTGTAGATGTATTAGTTGGGACTAGGCTCCACAACTAGGCATTTTGATCAGTTATGATTTTATGTACTGGTTTATGTCTGTTGCAAGAGAATTTTCATCGATGTGTAATGAGAATGACATTTTGTGGGGTATAATGATACATATTATATTTATAAAAGTTAAAGCTTATGCTGGTTTAATAAAGTGACAATTTACAATTACAATAACAATGACTTCACTAGTGCTTAGTACTAGTACTGTTGGCTAGGTTTCCAGTATAGAAATGATCTCCCCTTCCCTTTACTGTCCCCAAAGCCTCCAGTTTACTCCCCTTCCCAGGGCGATCCATGTGTCCTTCTTAGGGTCCTCCTTGTTACCTAGCTTCTCTAGAACTGTGGATTGCAGTCTGGTTATCCTTTACTTACATCTAATATCCACTTATAAGTATGAGTATGCCATGTTTGGCTCTCTGAGTCTGGGTTACCTATTTTTCTAGTTCTACCCATTTGCCTTTAAATTTCATGATGTCACTGATTTTGATAGCTAATTACTTATTTCATATTTTCTTTAACCATTCTTCAGTTCAAGGGCATCTAGGTTGTTTCCAGGTCCTGGCTATTACGAATAATGCTGCTATGAACGTTGTTGAGGATGTGTCCTTGGGGTATGATTGAGTCTTGAGGTAGATTGATTCTCACACTTCTGAGAAACCACCATACTAATTTCAAAGTGGTTGAACAAGTTTAAATTCCCACCAGCAATGGAAAAGTGTTCCCCAGACTCCATATCCTCTTCAACATCAGGTGTCCTCTTTATTTATTTTTTTATTTTAGCCATTCTGACAGGTATAAGATGGAATCTCAGAGTCATTTTCATTTGTATTTCCCTGATGATTAAGTATGTTGAACAATTTCTTAAATATCTTTTGGCCATTTGAGATTCTTCTGACGAAAGTTCTCTGTTTAGCTCTGTACTCCAATAAATTGGCTTATTTTATATTTTATGGCTAGTTTCTTGAATTCTTAATATATTTTGGAACCATCTGTCAGATGTGGGATTGATGAAGATCTTTCACCAATCAGCGTCTCAACAGAGTGGATCAAGAGGTGAATGAGCAGCCTCTCAGCTAGACAGCCCAGGCTCTAGACCCTAGTCCCCCTGGGTAAAAACGCAGGCCCCTTCCCTACCTGTTTTAGCTGCATTTTATATCTTAATCCATTTAGTCAGTTCATGTATTTTGATTTAAGAATTGAGGTTGTTGATACTTAAAGTTATTTTTGAATGTTGACTACAGTTATTCTGTAGTTGATTTTTGGGTTCTTTGTGGATTGTATTTTAGTAATTGTAGCTTTATATTTCTTTTGACTGTCTATTCCTTTTTAGGTTTGCTTTATTGTGTTTGTGTTTGTGTGTGTGTTGTCTGTTTGTATCATTGGAAGTTTTTCAATTTTCTGTCAATTATCATGACTAGTTTTACTGGATATATCAGTCTAGACTGGCCATTGTTGTCTTTTAGTACTTAAAATCCATTGCTCCAGGCTCTTCCAGCTTTAATAATTTCCACTGAAAAATCACCTATTATTCCAATGGGTTTTCCTTTATATGTGACTTGCGGTTATTCTCTTATAGCTCTCAATAATCTTTGTTATTCATATTTAATGTTTTAAGTATAATTTATCATGGGAATTTTCTTTTCTGATCTTGTATATTTGGTATTCTGTGTGCTTCTGGTATCTATATGAGTATGTCTTTTCTTGTTTGAGAAAGTTTTCTTAAATGATTTGGATGAAGATCTGGTCTGTGTAATTGACCTGGGATTCATCTCCCTCATCTATTCTTACAATTTGATGGTTTGGCTTTTTTAAAATAGTGTTTCACATTTCTTGTATATTCCTTTTTCTAAATTTTTTTTCATAGAAATCCTTTATTTTGTCTTTGAGTTCTGATCTTCTGTTTTCTACTTGATTAATTCTTCTTGTAAGGCTTTTCTTTGAGCTTTCTAGTTGGAGGTATTGTTTTATTTCAATGCCATCTTTATTTCAGTTTGAGTCCCTGTTCAATGTTTCTGTGTATTAAATTCTTTTTCTAAATCCTGGATTGTCTCCATAATTTCTGTCAGCCTTACATTTGTGTTTTTTGAAGATTACTGAGGCATTTATTCTCTTTAACTTCACTGAGATATTTCTTTTTGTCTTCTTTAAACCTCTCAAAATTTTGATGATATTTGTAATTTTTCTTTTAAATTGCATACTGGGGTTCATGTACGTAGTGCTCATTGGCACACATTTCCTTAGAACTGGTCAATTATTTTTTGTATGTGGGTGTACTGCTTTGATATTGCATAATATTATTTGTATTTTTGTGGCTAGATCTGGGCAAGTGGATTTCTTTTATTAGCTTGTTTTGAACTATATCCTGGATAAGAATGTTATTTATTTTGATTCGTGTGTGTGTGTGTGTGTGTGTCCTCATTCATATGCCACATATTTGTGTGGAGGTCAAAGGACAATTTTTCCTTGGTTCCCTCCATTTTCATGTAGTTTCTTAGATCAAACTCAGGTTATCAGGTTGTTGGCAAGAGTCATTATCCTTGGGCTGGAGAGATTATTTAGTGGTTAAGAGTACTGGCTGTTCTTCCAAAGATCCTAAGTTCAATTCCCAGCAACTACATGGAGGATCACCATCATTCATAATGAAATCTGGTGCCTTCTTCTGGCCTGCAGGCATACATGCAGGCAGAACACTGTATACATAATAAATAAATAAATTTCGTTTTTAAAAAAGAGTCATTATCTTCTAAGCTATCTTGATGGCTCCCAAATTAGTCTTGCAAAAGTTTAAATGTTTTTCTCCCATTATAAAAGTTTCATATGCTTATTCAACAAAAATAAGAAAAAGCAAGCTTTCCCTATACACAGATTGAGATGGCCTATGAAAATGGTTTATTAAGTGGTTCAAAATTTCTGTTAATTTAAAAATATTAGACTTCAGTGTTCTGTAGTACTGACAAACTCTGGTCATATTCAGTGTAGCTTGTCACAATATTCTAGCAAATAACAGGAGAATAGCTTGACATTGTTTAGCTTCTTATAATTCTTCTAACAATTTGGGATGTAAATTCTTAACTACTCTTGGAGCAGGATTCTTTTTCCCATCTCTTTGATTTCATATTATTTATTATTTTATCCATGTATTATTTATTTATATTTTATATCTAGAATCAATAAGCTGGGATCTGGAAGTGATTTTGAAGTTTATTTTCAGAGACTTGGAATTGCTTCAGCCAGAGCTCGCTATACCAAGAACAGGGTAAGCCATCTGGAAATTATTAATAAGTAGTATATTGGTTCACTCTTCTTTATTCTAACAAGATACCTGGAATGATCACCTCACAAACAGGATTGTTTTGTTATGGTTTCGGAGGTCTCAGCCTGAAGTGTTTGTACCAGCTCTTGTGGGGTTGTGGTGGGTCAGTACATCATGGTGGGAAGAAAGTTGCTCACCTGAAGGCAGCAGGCAGCAAAGAGAGATTAGAAGAAGCTGAATTGCCGCTTCCTCTCCTAGGGCATTTCCCAGTACCTTTTCTGGGGGCATTTCTTTTTAGTTATAAAATAGTGTGTTTCATTATGACTTTTTCATATATGCATACAATGAATTTTAACAGTGCTCATAGTGTGTCTTGTACTGTCTATGCCCTCTCATACTTTCCCTTTAGGTTTTGTTCTGTTTCAAATAATATACTGCATCTACTCATATATTGTTGTCTCTCATGAGGCAAGGCCAGTGGGTAGAGAACAGGGCAGGGTTCTCTCAATTTTTAGTTTCTTCCTACTTTCTATTCTGTACTTCTTAATTCATATCATTGTCAGTCAACCATTCTGATGACTTACAAGTACTTAGAAGTAGTGAATGTGTGCTATGTTGCTTTGACAATATCTTAAGTTCTGCCATACACCACATATTAGTAGACTTGGCTTCTTGCATCTTTTAAGCAATTCCAAACCCAAAGAACCATATACCAACATCTTGCTTGTACATAATGCATATTGGTTGTCTGTTTGTTTTTCCTGAATACAACCAATGATAAAGAAGCAAAGATAGTTCCAGAATACTGTAAATTAGATGAATGAGCATTATATAGTGTATATCAATACTCATTTTTTTAACTACACTTGAACATCAAGCAGCATGAGTTTAAATGTTATGAGTCCATTTAGGTGTAAATATTCTTGAGATTTTTCTGCAATTTGAAGAAGATTACAAAGTACAGACTCTAGAAATGTTAAAAATCTTTAAGAGCTAGGTATGTCCTCCATAAAATATATGCAGATGAGTCTACTCTCACCTTTTGCTGCTATGAAATATATACAAAATAATGCAAAAATAAATTTATCAAAGTTATTTATTGAATTATCCATGGCACCATTTGCAATACAACAAAATATAAGTAAATGTGAAGATATTACATTAAATTATAGTTGTATAAAGTTAACTATAGAATATAATATACTACTAAAGTCATTCTACAGCTCTGTCTGTAGCTCTCGGTATGATTGTTTTGAGTATTTACTTAAAATGCCATGTGACATTAATCATTTGGGGCTTGAGCTCTTTACCTCTAAAGTAAGTTGCATAATATAGTAAAAAGTAATGTGTTGTAGGTCTCACATATTTTTATCATACAGAATACACAGAGTATACAAAATATGTGTTGTTTATACTAGTAGTAGTTTAGTTGATATATGTGCTTATGTGGAAATTAGATTGGTTCTCTCTAACTCCTGTGTGATTTAGAGGTCAACTGCACATGAAAAGTGTGTCTTAGCTGTATCACTTTATTCACTGTTACACTCTGTCACAAGTTTGAAGAAAGTTGTCTAATATTCAAGAAATATACAATTAGAAGAAAGGGGACTAATACTGGATTGTATTTTTATGATCCAGAGTAGTAAGAATGATAGTCCTATAAGAATATAGCCAGCCAGGCATTGGTGGCGCATGCCTTAAATTCCAGCACTTGGGAGGCAAAGGCAGGCCGAACTCTGTGAGTTCGAGGCCAGACTGGTCTACAAGAGCTAGTTCGAGGACAGTCTCCAAAGCTACAGAGAAACGCTGTCTCGAAAAACAAACAAACAACAAAACAAAAACAAAAAAAAATCTATGGGCTAGAGAGATGGCTCAGCGGTTAAGATCACTGACTGCTCATCCAGAGGTCCTGAGTTCAATTCCCAGCAGTCACATAGTGGTTCACAACCATCTGTAATGAGATCTGGTATCCTCTTCTGGCCTACAGGCATACATGCAGACAGAACACTGTACACATAATAAGAAAAAAGAATATAGCAGATAGCAAAAAATAAAATTAGGATATGCAAACTGAAGATCTCAAACTATGTCCACATGGTAGTAACATGTGATAACATGGTCACTACAGATACTCTCAGAGTATTATCAAGGGTTGATAGCCTTTGGTTGAGCACTGCTTGGTTAGGAAAAGAATACATTACCTTTCTGTAGACACTAAGCTACCCAGAACTTTTCATACACTTGATCCATTCATAGTTTTCAATTGTGCTGATTTTAATAAGTATTTCTTCAGTTATAAAAGCCAAAAGATTGGATGAAGTTTACATGAATTACAAAATGAAGATAGGACTATACAAATTTAAGTTAGAAAGCATTTTGGCTTGTAGTGTTTTAATATTTTTTAACTTATTCACTTAATTGATGAAATCAGAGCTGTCGTCTATTTTTCTTTAATCATGTCTATGATTAAAATATAAATTGAAACTATAATGCTTATATTTCAATTCTTTCTCCATTTTAGAAAACAGATAAATACAGTAGCTATCCTTTATACCATACCATCGATGAGACGTTTGAATTAGTAGAGAACTTTTATGACCCCACATTTAAAAAACAGCTTTCTGTGGCTCAGTTGCGAGGAGCATTGATATATGAGCTTGCAGACTCTGTTATCATTCCTTTCAACATTCAAGACTATGCAAAAGCCTTGAAAACCTATGCAGCAAGTATCTTCAATTTATCCAGGAAACATGAACAGCAACTGAGAAAACATAAGGTGTCATTTGGTAAGATTTTATAGACTTTGTTGTGAACTTTTTTAGTTCCTATCATGGTCAGTGCATTCTAGAAGAAATACCTGCTCATTTACTAATGATTTCTGACAAGAACTTTAGATAAATGCTGGGTCTGATTTAATCTGAAATGTCTATGATGAAACCATTACTTATGAAGTAGTGCTACAAAAATTAAATTAGGTAAATATTTTCTATGTTACTATTCTTATTAATATTTGTCGAATATTAAAAATTATAGTCACTGGGGCTGAGAGATGGCTCAGAGGTTAAGAGCACTGACTGTTCTTCCAAAGTTTCTGAGTTCAGTTCCCAGCAACCACATGGTGGCTCACAACCATCTGTAATGAGATCTGGTGCCCTCTTCTGGCCTGCAGGGATACATGCAGACAGATGCTGTATATATAATTAATAAATAAATATTTAAATATTATAGTCACAAATTATTGTATATATACTATTATCGCTGAATATATTCATCAGTATTTGTGTACATGAAGGCTATTTTGCATACATATTTTGCATACCTTTCATTTTATGACTGGATCTTCATGTCATGTGTCTTCACTTCTATAAAGTAGGGGTGAAATACAGTACAATGCGGTGGGTGACATTAAACACTGGATCTGGAAGCATTGGATCTTGGCCTGACTCAGATATTCCCCCTTTCACTTAGTACCTGTGACCTTAAGAACACTTCACTTCTGGACTGCCAACTTCATAAGCCATGAACCACTAAGACACACTTCACTGTTGGGGAGATTATTAGGGAATCTGTAGATCAGTAGCTATCAGTGCTGAGTGCTCAGTGAATGTTGCCTACTGGCTCTAATTTTAAGTATTTTCTTTCCTGACCCCCAGGAAAATATATATTCTTAGTATATACCAAAATAATCAAATTTGTATTGAATGTCTGTTGTGTGCCAAGTATATTATTAATGTTAAAGTTCTACTTGTTAATTTTTCAAAGAGCTTGAAATTTAATGTGAGAAAGGGGAAGGTAAATACAGATGACAAGTTATTAAAGGGGCAAAAAGAATAACTAACAGCGTAGAGAATAGGGATGGAATTGGTCATCAGCAACAGGTGAATGTTATTTTTATCATTACATAAGGATTAGTTACCTTTATGAAGTTATGAAGAATAGCAGGTATTTTATTCATCTTAAATTAAAAATTACATTTCTAGAGTCATTGTGTGGGTAGATGTTGTGTGCTACCATGTAGATGTGGAGGTCAGAGTACAATTTGTGGGAATTGGTTCTCTCCTATTGTGTGGGTCTCAGGCATTTAATCAATCATGACAGCAAGTGCCTTTGCCCACTGACCCTTCTTGGTAGCCCCCACTTAGGTGCATCAATCTGGACATAAAATTAATTAAAGAAGAGCCAGGTGTGCTGGTCTATCCCATAGCCCCAGCTTTCAGAAGGTTGAGGTAGGAGGATCACAAGTGTTAGGCCAGCCTGGGCTACCTAGCAAACTGCCTAAAAAAAAAAATAAAAAAAAATAACAAATAAAAGAAGAAATGAGGAAAGAGTATCTCTGCATAATGAGGGGAATGAAGAGATGAAACTGGAGGAAACGACCAGACCCATCAAAACAGATGCTAACCGTTTGGCAGCTGTGCAGCACGTGGGGTTCTTAAACATCTTGAGAGACCTTGAGAGCCTTTTAGTGAAATGCCTCTTCATTTGCATGGGTTGAGATCCAGGCAGGAGAGAAGTTATATAAGCTTAGGGGTAGGGCCTTCTTTATTTTTTATTTAATTTTTATTGCTTTATAAATAATACCATTCAAAATTTCCACTTCCTCCCCTCCTCCCATTTCCCTCTTACTCCCCCACTCACCCTTCTCCCTCCCCCTCCAGTCCTAAGAGAGGGCAGGGTACCCTGCCCTGTGGGCATTCCAAGGCCCTCCCTCCTCCATCCAGGCCTAGGAAGGTGTGCATTCAGAGAGTCCAGTTTGATCACACGCTCATTCAGTCCCAGCCTAGCTGGCTTTGGTGAGCTCCCATTAGATTAGGCACACTGCCTCAGTTGGTGGACGAACCCCTCGCGGTCCTGTCTTCCTTGCTCATCTTCTCCCTCCTTCTGCTCTTCAACTGGNAGCTGGCTTTGGTGAGCTCCCATTAGATTAGGCACACTGCCTCAGTTGGTGGACGAACCCCTCGCGGTCCTGTCTTCCTTGCTCATCTTCTCCCTCCTTCTGCTCTTCAACTGGGCCTTGGGAGCTTAGTCCAGTGCTCCAATGTGTCTCTATCTCCATCCATCGCCAGACGAAAGTTCTATGGTGATATTCATCAGTGTGATTATGGGACAAGGTCAGCTCAGGCACCCTCTCCTCTACTGACCAAGGACCTAGCTGGGGAAATCCCTGTGGACACCTGGGAACCCCTCTAGAGCAAAGCCTCTTGCCAACCCTAAAATGGCTCCCTTAATTAAGATATCTTCTTCCTTGTTGCCATATCTGCACTTCTTCCATCTCAACCATCCCACTACCCCAAGCTCTCCCCACTCCCCTTCTCTCTCCCCTTCTGCCCACCCCCACCTCCATGCTCCCTACTTTTGCCCGGCGATCTTGTTTGCTTCCAATTTCCAGGAGGAACTATATATGTTTTTCTTTGGGTTCACCTTATTATTTTACTTCTCTAGGATCGTGAACTATAGGCTCAATGCTTTTGTTTATGGCTAGAATGCACTAATGAGTGAGTACAGACCATATTCAACTTTCTGGGTCTGGGTTATCTTACTCAGGATAGTGTTTTCTATTTCATTCCATTTGCATGCAAAATTCAAGATGTCATTGTTTTTTTTACTGCTGAGTAGTACTCTAATGTGTAGATGTGCCACACTTTCTTTATCCATTCTTCCATTGAGGGGCATCTAGGTTTCCAGATTCTGGCTATTAGAAATAATGCTGCTATGAACATAGTTGAACAAATGCTGTTGTAGTATATTCCCAAGAGTGGTATTGCTGGATCTTGAGGTAGGTTGACTCACAGTTTCCTGAGTAACTGCCGCACTGATTTCCAAAGTGGTTGCACAAGTTTGCATTCCCATCAGCAATGGATGAGTGTTCCCATTACTCCACTTCCACTCCATCATAGGGTATCATTGGTGTTTTTGATTTTAGCCATTCTGACAGGTGTAAGATGG
>LOEQ01009220.1:18547-28813 GCA_001685075.1 Bramus lutescens
GAGGATGTGGAAAATTTTAATATTTAAATAAATTATATAAAAAGAAAACACCCTTCAAGGTTTAGGGGAGGCAAGTACATTTTGAATAAATTATGAGTAGCATAGGAACTCACATTAACTATCAAAGAATGAGATTACATGAAAATATGAGACTGTAAATCAAAAAAATAACCATCAGATTAAACAGACAACCCACACAATTAGAGAAAATCCATACCTTCTAGACTTCAGACAATGGGAAGATATCCAGAATTTATAAATAAATAATAAATTAAATACTAGGAAACAAATTTCCAATCAACAGAGGAGCAAAAGAGCTGAAGATACCATTTTTTTTTAAAAATTAAACACAAATGGCCAATTACTATTTGAATGCATGTTCAATATCCCTTGCCATCAGGAAAATTCAAATTAAAACTACACTGAGATTACACCTTATTCCAGTCAGAATTGCTTTTATCAACAATCCTGATGATATTTATTGGAAAGGATATGAAGATATGGAAATAGGGGAAATCTTAGTCCCTATACATGAGGGTGCAAACTAATACAGCTAGTTTGGAAATCAGTTCAGAGATTTTTTTTAAAAAAAATTAAACTAATACTAGCATATAACCCAGCCGTTTCACCCTTGAACTTATACCCAAACAATTCCATAACCTACCGTAGAGATATATACACCCCATGGTTATTGTAGATGGAATTCAGGCTGAGTCAGGAAGATCAGCATGATTTTAGGGTAGTCTGTCCTACATAGTTAGTGCCATGACAGTCATAATTGCATAACAAGAATATGTCTTAACAACATCAAAGAATAATTTTTAAAAAGAAATTAAAGAAAGATTTATTAGAATTTAAGGTCAGCATGAATTTTTACCTGGATGTGAACTGTTTGTGACATTTTATTAGTTAGTCTTAACATTGTTGTGCCAAAAGCAACTTAAGAAAGAAACAATTTCCTTACATTCATCATTTGAAAATGCAGTTAATAATTCAGGGAAAACACTGTTAGAGGGGCTCTACATGTTTTATTTGTAGCATGAGAATGTTCACCAGATTCCACTCACAAACAGAAAGCAGAGTAAGTGATGTTGATACTTCACAAAATTGTCTTAAACTTCAGCTGGTGGAATATTATCACCCATGCTCAGGGTAGGCTTTCTTATCTCCTTTAAGTCTCCTCACAATGCTATCCACAACAGATACGTAGAAATGTCTCTGGTAGGTGATTCTAAACCCCATAAAGTTGACAATCAAAATTGACTATCCTTAATGGATTGCTAAAACTACTACTAATTAGCTAAAGCAAAAAAAGTCAGGAAACTCGAAGCAGGTCAAAAAAGATAATCCTAAAATGAAGACTGCTTAAGTAAACTAGTCCCATGCTGAAGATTCATAAAGCACATTGTAAAGATGAAATTCCTAGATACATGTCATGAGAAAATAGGTCTCTTCCCTGGCTTTTCACAAATAGGAAGAAACTTGTATTTCAATAATGAAGACATGGAATGATCAATTTTTAAAATTGACAGTGAGGAAAAGGAAAAAGGCACACAAACTGAGCACCTATCTAGGTTCTGTGATATATTTTATAAGAAGAGAGAACTTGCGGCTAATTATGCCTTCAAAGATCCTAGCTAACTTATGAGGCAGAAGGTATTGCACATTTATCATGCATCAGACATTGCTGTAGTTGCCTAGGAATAAACCTATGAGCAAAAATATAAATTCTCTGCACATGGACATTAATTTTATTATTTGTAGTGAAGAAGTAAATTTTATATAAAAATGTAGTGAAGAAAGTAAGATCCTCAGCTTTAGGGATACCAAGAAAATAATTGCAAACCTTGAAGTTTTAATTGATTTTATTTAATCATTTTTATTGAGCTATACATTTTTCTTCATTCCTCTTTCCTCTTTAACCTTCTCCCGTGACACACATGCTCACAATTTACTCAAGAGTTATTGTCTTTTTCTCCTTCCTATGTAGATCTCTGTATGTCTCTCTTAGGGTCATATTTGTTGTCTAGGATCTCTATTGTGGAATATAGGCTGCTTTTTCTTGGTTTTATGTATAAAAGCAACTTATGAGTGATTACAAACTTTATCTGTCTTTCTGAGTCTGGGTTACCTCACTCAGAATGCTTTTGTTCTAGTTCCTTCCATTTGCATGTAAATTTCAGGATGTCATTGGTTTTTACATTTGAGTAGTACTCTGTTGTGTATACCACAGTTTCTTTATTCATTCTTTAGTTGAGGGGCATCTAGGTTGTTTCCCAGTTATGCCTATTATGAATAATGCTGCTATGAACATAATTGAGTATATGTCCTTGTGGTATTATTGAGCATCTTTAGGATATATTCCCAAAAGTGGTATTAACAGATCTTGAGGTAGATTGTTTCCTCATTTTCTGAGAAATTGCCTTACTTATATCCAAACTGGCTGTACAATTTCGCACTCTGACCAGCAATGGAGGAGTTTTCAACTTACCCCACATCCTCTCTAGCATAAGCTGTCATCAGTGTTTTTGATCTTGGCCATTCTGACAGCTGTAAGGTGGAATCTCAGAGTTATTTTAATTTGCATTTCTCTGATGTCTAAGGATGTTGAGCATTCTCTTAAGTGTCTTTCAGCCCTTTGAGATTCCTCTGTTCAGCGTTCTCTCTTTAGGCCTGTAACCCATTTTTTATTGGATTATTTGTTCTTTTGATGACCAATTCCTTGAGTTCTTTGTATATCATCCCTCTGTCTGATGTGAGGTTAGTGAAGATCTTTTCCCATTGTGTAGGCTACCTTTTTGTCTTATTGACCATGTCCTTTGATTTACAGAAGCTTTTCAGTTTCAGAAGGTCCCATTTANTTTCTCTCAGTGTCTGTGCTGCTGGGGTTATATTTAGGAAGTGGTCTCCTGTGTACTTCCCACTTTCTCTTTTATAAGTACTTCTCTTTTATAAGTACTTCCTCTTTTATAAGTACTTTCTCTTTTATAAGTGCTTCCTACTTTCTCTTTTATAAGGTTCAGTATAGCTGGATTCATGTTGAGGTCTTTGATCCATTTTAGACTTGAGTTTTGCACATGGTAATAGATATGAATCTATTTTAATTCTTCTACATGGTGATATCCAGTTATGCCAGCACCATTTGTTAAATATGCTTTTTTATTTTATATTTTTAACTTCTTTGTCAAAAATCAGGTGTTTGTAGGTGTGTGGATTGAAATTTGGGTCTTCAATTCAGTTACTTTGGCCTTTCTTTCTATTTTTATGCTAATACTAGGTTGTTTTCAGTACTGTAGCTCTATAGTAGAGTATGAAGTCAGGGAGTATAATGCCCATAGAAGTTTCTCTATTGTACAGGATTATTTTGGCTATTCTTGGTTTTTTGTTTTTCAATGTGAAGTTGAGAATTTTTCTTTCAAGGTCTATGAAGAATTTTATTTGTATTTTGATTGTCGTTGTATTGAATCTGTAGATTGCTTTTTGGTAAGATCGCCATTTTTACTATGTCAATTTTACATACCCAAGAGCTTTGGGATATCTTCCCATTTTTCTGTTGTCTTCTTCAAACATTTAAATTTCTTGTCATATGGGTCTTTTACTTGTTTTGTTAGAGTTACCCCCAAGATATTTTATATTATTTGTGGCTATTATGAAGAGTGATGTTTCGCTGATTTCTTTCTCAGTCCATTAATCATCTGTATAATGAGGGCTACTAATTTTTTTAGTTAATCTTATATCCTGCTATATTACTAAAGGTGTTTATTAGTTTAAGAAGCTCTCTGGTAGAGATTTTGGGGTCACTTATGTATACTATTATATCATCATATCAGTGAATGATTGGAGTTTTACTTCCTCTTTTCTGATTTGTATCCCCTTGATCTCCTTTTGTTGTCTCTAGCTAGAGCTTCTACTATACTGAATAAATATGGAGAGAGTGGACAGCCCTGTCTTGTTCTTGATTTCAGTGGGATCGCATTAGGTTTCTCTCCATTTATATATTTAGGTATGTTTTTGTATGCCTGATATCTCCAAGAACTTTATCATAAAAGGGTGTTGTATTTTGTAAAAGAATTTTTCAACATCTAAGGAGATGATCATGTACATTTTTCATTTCAGTTTGTTTATATATGTTTAATATGGGATTCCCATCTGCATGCTGTTGTTGTGAATACTGTTGGTTAATAATGAATCTGCTTCAGCTAGTGGCTTAGCAAAGTAGAGGTAGGTGGGCAAACCTAAATTGAATGCTTGGAGAAGGAAGGCAGAGACAGAAGAAATCATATAGCCCTGCCAGAGACAGATGCTGGACAGAACTTTATCCAGTAAGCCACAGCCACATGGTGATATACAGATTAATAGAAATGGGTTAAATTAAGATGCAAAAGCTAGCAAATAAGAAGCTTGAGCTAACAGGCCAAGCAGTGGTTTAATTAATATAGATTCTATGTGGTTATTTTGGGGGTGAGCAGCTTGGAACAAAAAAGCAGCCTCATACTACATATATTGACAGATATTCATATGATTAACCATCCCTCATCTCTGGGATGAAGTCCTCTTGGTCTTGTTGGATGATTTTTGATTTGTGTGTTTTCTTGGATTTAGTTTGCCAATATTTTGTTGTTCATAAGGAAGATTGGTCTGTAATTCTGTTTTTTTGTTTGTTTGTTTTATCTTTGTGTTATTTGGGTATCAGGCTACCTCTGGCCTCATAAAAAGTATTTGGCAATGTCCCTTCTGTTTCTGTTATGCAGAAAAATTTTAGGTATTGGTATTAGCGCTTTGAAATTCTGATAAAATGCTGAGCTGAAACCTTCTAGTACTGGCCTTTTTTTGGTGGGGGAAACTTTTAATGGCTGCTTCTATTTTCTTAGGGGAAATAGTGCCATTTTAATTGTTTATCTGATATTTGAT
Source organism: Bramus lutescens (assembly GCA_001685075.1). Lineage (NCBI taxonomy): Eukaryota > Metazoa > Chordata > Mammalia > Rodentia > Cricetidae > Bramus > Bramus lutescens. The sequence continues at coordinate 23,459 of LOEQ01009220.1, forward strand.
CTAATTTTGGTATGTGGTAGCTATCGAGAACATTGTCCATTTCTTATAGATTGTTCAATTTTGTAGGGTATAGGTTTTTGAAGTATGACATGGTGAATCTGTGAATTTCCTCAGTGCTTGTTGTTATGTCCACCTTGCCATGTCTGATTTTGTTTATTTGTATATTTTCTCTTTGCCTATTGGTTAGTTTGAATAAGGATTTGTCAGTTTTGTTGATTTTTCTCAGAGAACCAGCTCATTTCATTGATTCTCTATATTGTTCTTTCTGTTTCTAATTTATTGATTTCAACCCTGAGAGGATTATTTCCTGCTGTCTACTCCTCCTGGTGAATTTACTTCTTTCTGTTCTAGAGATTTCAGGTGTGTTGTTAATTGCTAAGTATGAGATTTCTCAAAATTATTTATGTCGGCACTTAGTATTATGTACTTTCCTCTTAGCAGTGCTTTAATAGTGTTCATGTCTGGGTATGTTGTGTATTCATTTTCATTGAAATCTAGGAAGTCTTTATTATTTATTTCTTCCTTCATCTAGTAGTAATTCAATTGAGCCTTATTCTGTTTCCATAAGTTTGTAGGCTTTCTGTTGTTTGAATTGTTGAATTCTAACTTTAATCTATGGCTATCCAATAATATAAAAGGGTTTATTCCAATTTTTGTATCTGATGCTTTGTGACTGAGTATGTGGTGAATTTTAAAGAAGGTTCAAAGACGTGATGAGAAGAAGATATATTCCTTTGTATTTGGGTGAAATGTTCTATAGATGTCTTTTAAGTACACTTGATTCATAACATCTGTTAGTTCCCTTATTTATCTGTTAATTTTCTGTTTGGCAAACCTGCTCATTGGTGAGAATGTGGTGTTGAAATCTCCTGCACTTAGTGTATGGAGTTTGATGTGTGATTTAAGTTTTACTAATGTTTCTTTTACAAATATTGGTGCGCTTGTATTTGGCACATAAACGTTCAAAATTGAGACTTCATGTTGATGTATTTTTCCTGTGGTGAATGCGAAATGTCCTTTATCTCTTTTGATTATGTTTAGTTGGAAGTATATTTTGATAGATATTAGGATAACTATTCCAGATAGTTTCTTAGATCCATTTAATTGTAAACCTTTTCCTAACCAGTTACTCTGAGGCAATGTCTGTCTTTGAAGTTGAGGTGTGTTTCTTGTATACAACAGCAGGATGGATCCTATTTTTGTGTCCATTCTTTAGCCTGTGTCTTTTTTAAGGCAAATTGAATACTTTTATATTAATAGATATTAATAATCAGTGTTTGTTAGTTCCTATTTATTCTTGGTTTTCTTGTTGTGTTTCGCTTCTTTGGAATTTTCTGGTGTGGGATTATCTATTAAATGTACTTTCTTGAGTGCTACTAACTTCCTTGGGTTGGAGTTTTCCTTCTAGTGCTTCCTGTATGGCTGGTTGTGTGGACAGGTACTGTTTAAATCTGTTTTTTTCATGGAATATCTTGTTTTCTCCATCAATGATTATTGAAAATTCTGCTAAGTATAGTAATTCGGACTGGCATCCTTGGTCACTTAGTGTCTGCACAGGACCTTCTGACTTTTAACGACTCCATTGAGTGGTCATCTATAATTCTGACAGATCTGCCTTTATATGTTACTTGGCCTTTTTCTACGTAGCACTTAGTATTCTTTGTTGTGTATGCTTACTGTTTGGATTATTATGTGATAGACTTTTTTGGTCAAATTTATTTTATGTTTATAAGCTTCTTTTATCTTCATAGACAAATCCTTCTGTAGAGTGAGAAATTTTTCTTCTATAATTTTGTTGAATATACTTTCTGTGTCTTTGAGTTCGACAATTTCTTATTTTATCCCTCCTATTTTTAGGTTTGGATTTTAATGGTATCCTAGATTTTTTGGATGTTTTGAATTAAGAATTTGTTGGATTTGAAATTTTCTTTGACCAAGAAACTATTTCATCTATTGTATCCGCAATGCTGGAGATTCTCTCTTCCATCTCTTACATGCTGTTGGATACGTTTGCATCTGTGGTTTCTGCTTGTTTACCCAGAATTTTTATTTCCAGGATTCCATCCATGTATGTTTCCTTTATTGCCTCTATATAAATTTTCAAGTCTTGAACTGTTCCCTTCACCTGCTTGATTGTTTTTTTTTGGGGGGGGAGCTTTCTTTAATATATTTCTTCCAATTTTTGTTTGTCTTTTCCTCAGTTTCCTTAAGGGAATTTCTTATTTCCTTTTAAGGGCCTCTATTATCTTTATAAAGCTATTTTAAGGTTATTTTCTTCTGCTTCATTTACTTGGGATGTTCAGGTCATGCTGTTGTAGAACCACTAGGTTCCAATGCTCTTGATGTTGTTGAATGTACCCTTACACTGACATCTACCCATCTCCTCTTCTAATTGGTGTAGGAGGTTCTTGTGTCACTAGGGCTGCTGATCTTTCAGGGGATGTTTGGATGGAGGAGAATGAAGGGTTTTGTGGGTTTGAGTGGTCGAGTGGTACTTATAGGTTACAGTGAACAATGGATGGGGATGGTAGAGCAGCCTGCCAGCAGGACTCTTGCCTGCTAGCTGATTGCTGGAGCTGACATGGAAGGGAAAAGGCACAAATTGTTCCCTGGGGCTTAGGACCTAGAGATTGGGGCAGTTTATCTGGGAGACTAGTCACTTGTTTTCTGTTCCAGTTGGGGCAGGTGGTTCTTACATTTCTAGGGGCTGCTGGTCTTTCAGGTGATGCTTGGCCAGGGGAAGTTGAAGGCTTCAGTGGGTTGAGGTGGCAGAGTGGGTATTACAGATCACAGTGTCCAATGGGTGGGAATAGTGGTTGAGCAGCCGCATGGTTCTGTTTTCAAACACACCTACAGAGAATCTTTCTCCAAAGCTTGTTGTCTAAAATCTTTACCTCTTAGTTGATCTTTATCTTCTCATCATCCTTTATGTTTCCCTAACTAACTAAATAGATAGATAGATATAGATATTTATATGAGACCAAAGAAAATAGATTAGTTTTTTCTTTAAAAAATGAACACAAAATTGAGTAGGGATAATACCATGTGACAAAACTTTCAAGAAACCATTTCAAAGTATTGTGAAATCTCAGAACACCATGAAATTAGTTTCAAAAAGGTAAGGAAATACAATGTTCATCCTTTCAACCAAGAGTATGGAGTTCCTGACAATTGCATACCTTGTTCTCGGTATCATTGACACCAAAACAACTGTGATGGAAGTACTTTTGTGTTGAATAATGTAGCAGGAAGCAAGAGTTCATACTTGAAAACAACTGAAACTAAGTTTCAACCAATTTCATTATTGCCAACATGAGAGACTTTCCCAAGAAACTGAAAATTAAAGAAAAAAGGATTTTTGGCAAACAATAGGGAGACAGATTCTGGAGAGAGAAAACAAACAGAACAAACAGAAGTTTCAAATAAGCTCAAAGTGACTTTGCTGTGAATTCTCACATTACTCCATCTTCATGAAATGGAAAGGTGAGCCTGAAAGAAAGTACACTCTGTTCCAATGGATAGGTCATGTGAGGGTCAGTTTCTGACATCCCAAAGCACAGAAAACTGGATTCAGAAAATACTTTTGAAAATTAGATAGTCAGAAATCTAACAACAGGCATTACAGTTAAATTTTTTAAAATGGTATAGTAAAAGTTATTAAGTGGTTCTGCAGGTAGGCAGCCCCAATACCCACCCTGTCCACTAGAACCCACAAGCTACAAGCACCATCCTGNACCATCCTGCCCACAAACTCAGCTATCCTCTTGCACCCTCGGTAAAACTCTGAAATACAGCTTGCTACAATAAAGAGAGGACCAAGAGGTGAGTGACCAGACACCCAGCAGGACATCCCACTCTCTAGGCTATCCGTAGTGGGTAAGAACCCCTGGCCTCTCCCCATCTGCCTCAGCGTATCTAGCCAGAAAGCAGGAGATTTTTCTGCTGAGAGGACCAAGAGAGAAAACCAAGAGAAGACCTCTAAAGCAGAAGCTGTGACTGCATAGAGTGTAACAAAAGAGTGAGCCAAGAGAATAGGCCAAAAGAGCTGGCTAAGGAGACCTCAGTGTTTCCTTGAGACACAGACATTGACAGTACAGAGTGGAACAAGAAAAATTCACAAAGATGCAGATAACTACTACAAGGACTGGATCAAGATTCAAAGACACTGCCAGCGTCAAATGAAGGAAGAGAAGGGTAGGCACCAATGCAAGAATTCATCTAAAAAGTTTAAAAGTAACATAGTGACACCAGAATCCAGTGGTCACACATGGGGAGACTTGATCATTCAAACCCAGAAGAAGCAGAAGAAAACGATTTTTAACATAACTTTATAAAGATTATGGAGACCTTTTAATAGGACATTTAAAACCTCCTTTAAGAAATGGATGAAAGGACAAAGAAAAAATTGGAAGAAATTAATAAATCCCTCAAAGAAACCCAAGGAAACCAAGAAAAAACCATCGTACAACTGCAAAAAAAACAAAAAAACAAAAAAAAAACAAAAAAAAACAGTTCTAGTATCCCTATTGTCTGCAAGGTCCTCGGCCCAGGAACAGTTCCTGCTCCTGCATTAAGGCTATCCACCCAGAGAGGTGAGTGTCTGCCAGCCAGGCAGGCCAGTAGATACCCGCAAGGGAGTGCAGGGCAAACTTCAGCTTCTGCTGCAGGGTCTTCTGTGTTCCACTTAAACCTGCCCTCCCCCCACATTTTCCCTTTTGTCAATGGGGTCCTTGGAGTACCTGGAGACCTGTTCCTGAGCTGAGGAGTACCATCCAGACAGGAACAGTTCCTGCTCCTGCACTGAGGAGATCCACCCAGAGTGTCAGCCACAGCAAAGATTGGACCAAGACACCAAGACTCTCTTGGCTCCATTTGTAGGAAGAGGTGGGCAGGCACCAATGCAGGAGTTCCTCCAACAACCTGAAAGGCAACATGACATCACTAGAATCCAGGGATCACGAAATAAGAATTGAACACCTTACTCCAGGAGAAATAGAAGAAATCGACATTAAACGGAACATTATGAAAATAATAGAGGACTGTAAACAGGATGTGTAAAACGTAAAGAAATGGATATGACAAAAAGGTAGAGGAAATGAATAAGTCTCTCAAAGATACCCAAGAAAGAGCAATCAAACAGGTAAGGGAAATAGTTCAAGACTTGAAAAATGAAATGGAAGTAATGAAGAAAACAAAAACCGAGGGAAGGCTGGATACGGAAAATCTGGGTAAATGAACAGGAACTACAGAGACAATTATTACCAACAGAGTACAAGAGATAGAAGAAAGAATCACAGATGATGAAGACACCATAGAGAAAATAAATACACTGATCAAAGAAAACAGCAAATCCAA